>JABFAI010000118.1:0-82963 GCA_013266175.1 Fusarium gaditjirri | reverse complement strand
ATAGGTAAACTAATCTATATTAAGTTTATATTTATAGAATATATAAAGTATTATATTGAGTATATTAAGTTATTATATCTTTTAATAGTTAATAAATATATATTAAGTCTCTTAGTCTCTTAGTCTCTTAGTCTCTTAGTCTCTTAGTCTCCTAGTCTCCTAGCCTCCTAGCCTCCTAGCCTCCTAGTCTCTTAGTGCAGTAACAAGAAAAGAAGTCTCAAGGTAAGGCTTTATTTGACGTTCGTTTCGAACCTCACTTACCAGTCATAGCTCGACCATGCTCCAAATTTGGCTCAATGAACCAGAAGACGTCTCTGCGACTGATGAATGGTCCAGTGAACGGGTCCTTACCAAATCGAGACGCCAGGTTGGCTGTTCTGCCTCTTGATGTAATTGCTTTTTTTATCTTGAATCTACATGCCGATGTTATACAGACCTGTTCTTAAATGTGGTTGAAAGATTTAGGTGTCGTAGACGTTGACAAGTGAAGCTATTCCCATGTAATGCCATCAATTGAGTTTTTATCATCATAAATATTGCCAGTTCACCCCAAAGCACACCAGCGCTACGCTAATTTACAATAACAAGAGAAAAGAATAAGAAAACAAATGTGTAGTCATTCTGTTGAGTTATGTCGCGCCCTGTCTTCGCCCTTCGCTCTACCCAGTTTACCTGTTGAGGTTGACATTCGCCCTCCAATCTCTCATGTCGATCTCAGAACGACATCGCACCAGACGCTCTCGACCTTGGAATCTCTGTTGCTCTCGGTCGACCAATTGTAGCATTCTTGTGGCAGGCTTTTAGATGTCGTTTCATATTGAAGGAGCGTTTGCTGGTGTAGGTGCGACACTCCGGACACAACGCCTGCCTGCCAACCCATTGTCAAAACATGACTTGAGGACCGTGCTTCAAATTGACATACCTAGTACTCTTGTTATGAGCTGGTATAAATTCCCCTGGGAGTGAAATTGAGACCTCAGAGTCAAATGTTGCAGGCATTGTTGGTGAGACAGAGCGATGCTGGCTGTTGACTTTAATGGGTGATTGATGAGGCTGTGGAGGCGGCGATGAGGTACCAGAGTCTGTGGTAGATGGAGAAGAGGCAGATGTAACAAATGGCGACGGAATGTCTCTCTGGATAGTGGTAGCTGACTGATAAGAAATTTCCCATATATATATGTCCACATTATGAAGATGCATCGACTCTGCCTTTTTGATGGACACCAAGCTATCCACAGCTGTTGCGACATGGTGGTCGCCGCTGGCGAATGAGCTTGAGTAAGAAGGCACGCTTTTCATCTCGGTGATAAAAATTAAAGAGAAGCATTCAGACGAAGACGAAATTTCATGGAAGCCCCAACATGATGGCGTCCCAAGTGGATTTATATATGTGTTCTGGTGATTGCTGCAACTACTGTAACTGCTCTTCAATAAATGCATGCAGGTTGCTGGAGCTTCGAGCAATGGGAGCTTTTGTGTGGGTGAGGAAAACATGCGGTGTCAGCGCGCCCGACAAGGATACTGACATCTTTAATTGAGATGGTGTGTGTGTCCTTATTGCCTTGTCAAGCTTGCTTCATGCTTGTCAGACAGCTATCGGTTCTATTGGCCAAACCCTTTCTCCGAGCACCGCCTGCTAGGAAGCTTTAGTCATTCCCAGACCTGGGTACGTCAACCAGGACCTGCATTCTTCGAAAGTGGGTGTGACGTGCCGTTTGTTAGCCATACCCTCGGAGCCGCTGGGCAGGTCCGGCTACTCAACCGACACGAAAATAGAGACATGCTTTATTTGTCGCCTTATCCGAATTAACCAGCGCAAGGCTGTCAAGTTCCACCTACTGAAGTTGAAGAGCAGTTACTATGACAACATCGAACGCATTTGCGTCACGAAGTGGGCAAACCAGCTGTCTGTGAAAGTGATGCTCCCCGACTGGATGACCGATGCGATCCGTGAGACTTGGATTTCGAGCTCATCAAGACATTTTGGCATCAGCCCTTCAATCGCCATGCCTGGGTTGTTGAGAGAGACGTCAGCGGACAGGAGATGGAGTATCATTCGAATGATATGGTGCGCCTCAGACATGTTTTCTCTATTGCTGCCAAGTTGCTATTGGACAATCCCGAAAACCAGGATTCGTGGATAGAGAACATTGACTGGATCGTCGACGGCTGCCGCGAGCTCATGTTGGCCTTTGACACCCCGGAAGAGATTGATGACTACCTGACCCGGACACCTGAGGAGCTGTTTGACTATTTCTCTGCCATGTTCACTGCTGCTGTGGTTAAAGCTCGCGAACGAGGCATTGCAGATGAGGAGGCCGCAAGCCGTCACAACAACACGCGTCGGGGTGCCAGGGCCAGAAAGGACGAGCGGCAGCTCAGCGATGAGTTCGTTATAGACAGCGGCGTGGAGGATGAAGAGTCCTCGGATATTGACAACCTGGCCGAAGAGGAAGAGGAGTATGAGAAAGCCGAAATCGATGCGCTGCGTTTTCTCACAGCTGTCTATGAGACATCCGACAAGGGCACCAAGCGCAAGGCGGAGGACGATGGCCGCGATGATGAGACTGGCAAGAAGCAGGAGACTTGTACTGTCTAGACTGGGTGGAAGGACGAGAGGCGTACGGAAATGGTAGAAACTTTTGGTATGGGATCTTCCTAGGCGAATGGGCTTAGAAATGACACGGCGACGGGCAAATAATGTTACCAATTGCCCGGTAAGGACACCGATGGGGCTGGTTGCTATATAGTAATGGCCCATTCACGGAGACTACATGTATTCTTGGTGGTTTTAGCCTCTAATCGCTTGTCCAAACCATCTCCTTTTGTTGCGTGTGAAGTGCTCATCTGGTAAGTATCTCTTTATCACCATTGCACCATTCTATTTAACTATTATATATTAATACACGTCTTTCCAGCATGATCAACCCCGTATGCGTCGCTGGTAAATATGACGAAATAAAGCTTGGTGTATACCCGTCTGAGCCGCACAACCTCGTCGAGCTTGGTACGCTCAAACCTTTCTGCTGGTATTTGGACTCGAACCTCTGCGATCAAAAACCGTTCCATCAATTGAGTACTTATTTTATACATCTATTTACATATGTCGCTGGGTATTCTGATAAATATAATGAACTAATTAGAAGAAAAGAAAGAAGATAAAAGAAATAGCCATATGTTTCTCATTCGCCATACCGAGTTCTTCTGGTGCACTTTGCTTGTCGCCAATTCCCTTGTCATTGCGCCTGTACATCTGTCGACCGCTTCCCTGCTCGAGGCATCATTCATTATCGTACTCCGTAAAAGTTTAAAGTTTCTCAATCGCAAGGTTCTATGCACCTTCAATTACTGTGTCGTCTTTTTCCGTGCCGCGTCTCTCGGTGTCGGTTCAAGTTGTATTTACGATTGGTGGTATAAGTGTGACAATCAGGACATGAGAAAGGTCGGCTACCGCATCGTCTGGTGTAAGTCAGAAAAGGCCTTTAAAGCAGCGAATCAATTCACATACTGAGGGTTCTGGACTTGGGATGGTGCGGCGTCCCGATTGGGTTCGTTTTTGAACCCTGGGCCCGTAGTTGCGGGTTTTGGTGGTGATGCAGAGTTATAGTGGCCTCGGGTACCTGGGCTGGGGAATGCATGAGCCAGCAGGAGCAGGGGCAGAGATCCAGAGTTAAGTGTAGGTAAGGAATTGTCATGTAGACCAAAAGATGGATTGAATGCAGGTGATTGGCCATGTTCGTTTGCAATAATTGACTGAAATGTCCATTGCCACAAGTCTTGGTTGACGTCGTGAAGACGTTGAGGCTCTGTGTCATTGAGAGATGCGAGATGGAATCCCGCATCTACAGCATCGGAACAGCGGCTAATAGAAGAGCTGGAAAGAGAACACTCGCTCTGCATCCTGATGCTAATAACAGTGGGCAAGTTACTAAGAAAAGTAGAACTTGTCGAAGAGAGCACAAGATAATCGTGGCCAAATATCTGTATTTATTTATTTTTGCAATTTGACGTAGACTAGTCGAATGGGACGGGGACGGCACCTGCACCACATATTATCCGCAAATGAATTCAGGGCTACAACACGAAATGTAAGTTGTTGTAATAATGTACTAGTTGCACCCCAGGCGCTCGAGACAAAAAATGAAACTGGGCCCACTTTGAAAGAATGGCCCAGTAGCCGTAAGGGCATCGTCGGAGCGAGAGTATCGGGGCTTTTGGGAACCCAAAACTTTGGGGCGCGAGATGAAAGCAAACCCTCGGGGACAAAATTTAAACGACCCCAACTACATCAAAATTCGCTGATGCTCCACCCGTCGAGAAGTCGCTTTTTATTTCCCCCTAGGCAAAGACCAAAGACACAAGATGCATGTGGTATCTGGATCCGAGGTCTTGACAAGGGGTCACTTTGCGCTAAAAAGGAACTGGTCAGCTAACTTAGACATCAGAGGACCGATCTTACTTATCAAGCTGAGCCCTTTGGCCTGTGCGAGATCATACTGTAGACCGACTTGGCTTATTTCTGGAAATTGCTATCGGCTCCCATATTAAATTTCTCTTGGACAGTCGGGAGTCAATAGCATCTCTCATTTGTGACTTTGACGATAACTTCAATGTATATACGGTCGGAGCTTATCAGAGAAGTCTCATGATTGCTTCCGCGCTCAGTCTTGCTTACCAAAGGAGGGAATACAGATGATGCCGTCTCATGATGTGCAAATTAAGATAATCGGATTCTGTCTTGCCTTATTTGTTTACGATTCATGCACAAGAAGACTCAGAGTGCATCAACGTCTCGTCAAATTAAGGTTGTATACGGATTTGCGCTTGTAACAGGCCATATTGGCTGGAGTACTAATGAGAAGGCACAAGCGACATGTTGTATGAACAGACATTTGAACTGGATGCAAATACTTCTACTACAAGATCAAATGTCAGAGGGCATAGTTCGTCAAAAACTCTTGATCTTCGTACTCCAGAAATTTAGACGGAAAGCCCATCTGCTACCACGACAATCCGCTGCAGTCCTTAGTCGATCTTTCACTCGTTTCGGGTAGTCTTGCAAGGTAACTTTTTACATCATGCGCTCGGTGGCCCGTATACTCGCATCACAGGCGCCTCAGAGGTCGACCGGCAAGAGAACAATTCATGACCAGGCGAAGAGAGTTCCCAGAACAGCTCATAAGCCGCGGCCCCTATGCTTCTAGATTCCATCACGACTATGGGCAATAAACCTCTTGCCAAGCCATTTTGGTATCGCAACCTGTAGATGTACTCGATAACGGTTGAGGTTATGCCAAGCGACTGAGGCTGGTGAATGGTGGTTCGTCGTCGCTCGTCTGCTCAGTTGCCCTCCGATTGGCAATGTTCATACTAAGATTGCAGTGAAACCATTTCCAACGAACTGGTACGATTATCTATCGAGGGTTGGCAGCGGGGATAGTGTTAAAGAGGAATCCAGCACCTTGTGTGTCTGATCATAGGGCGTATGAGCGTAGGTCGTTGAGTTGCTTATTATAAGAATGTTCAATAACAAAGGGGCCCTTGGACCTGAACACTGGAGCCCGCATAATGTTTAGGCGACCTTTTTCTACACACAAATGAGAAAGCCTTTGGGAGACTTGCTCACCTGCCATCTCTTCATCCGTCCATCGGTCGCCAGTCGAGGCATGATGCAGAAAACAAACCACTGCCTTTTCAGGTCACCATATGCTCAGTGGACAATATATATCGTCGACGCGGCAGAACCTGGGGAAAATTAGAAAATTCTCACTGGTCATGTTCATGGAAAATGCTTAACCCTTCCTCCGAGCCTCATTCCTGGGGTGAGCGGGATCAGGCTGTGCGGGTGATGCGTGGTTGCGGGGGCTGTAATCCTCGACGAGACGACTCAAAAGTGAGAGCTGAATTAAATCATAGTGAGCTTTTGAGTCAGTCTCGGCTCAGGCTTCGTTCTAATATGTTGAAGAAAGCTTGCTAAGTGTTTGTCCGGTTCTGCGATTGGTGAGGCATCCCACTATATCGGTGAAGGTGCAACATTAGAGCGAGACGAATGCTGCGATGTTCCACCTAGGTGAGAAAACATTTCACAGCACCCAGTGGCTTGGCTCTTTGCTCGGTGAGCAATGTACGGAGTAGACGCCCAACACGGTGCATCTGCGTTGAGCTCTGAGCCAGAGTGGCTTGTTAAGCGCCGACTTTTGAGCAATTAGCTTGCTCGGTGCATCTGTTCCACCTAACGTTAGAAACCACGTCATCGCTCATGATCTGATGTTTCTGATCCCTTCTAGCTATTGGCACTTTAGCAGAGTCCTTGAGCACGGTGATGAGCAACTCGCAAGGGTTGCCACGAGTTACTCACGGCGCGTTCCATGAGCGACAACGCCTATATGTACCGGCGTAATCGCTCTTTGCTCTTTGCATGCTCAAATGTGTTCCAAGCTTGCTCGCGAGCAGGAGGGTGCTTGACAAGGTGCTGAATTGAAGACCTTGTAACGCGAGTCGTAGAAATGAGCAGCTCGTCGGAGCTTGTATAAGTAGCCCATAAACATCCTCAAAATGAAGCTCTATCACCAATTCAGAAACCGGACGCAGAAGCTCATTACGAAGCCAAATATTGTTAACAGAATTGAACTGAAGTGAACGACATCCTGCGTACGGTCGACGATGCCTCAAAAAACGACCGAAGCTGAGAAGATCGGCTCAGAGCAACCACAACACCAGCGCGACGGTAAGTCCCTAGTCTACAGCAGGCCACCCGTGCTTTACTCACAGTTGTCCAGCGCTGTCTCCAGCCATGCAGAAATGGTTGAACCAGTCAAAACCAGCAGACCCTTGGACGCATGTGCAGGTGCCGACGCAACCAACAAGGACTCGAGCGGCTGAACCGCCCAAGCTGTGACGAAGGAACCGTTACAAGGACCACAAAAACATCGGTTGGGGCGCATCTCGCATTGCCAACTGGTCAGGTATTGTTTGGATCAAGCAACAGGAGCGCAGATTGATGAAAAGTCTTGGATTCTGGACCCAACAAGGCTCGGTAGTTGATCTCTTTAAATAGAGCGGGCTTCCCAGTTCATTCCCAAGTACCTTGTTTGCTCTTCATCACCCAGAACGCAATCCACCAGTTGATACCTCCATGATCGTTCTTTTGAGTTCTTTGGCCGTTGTGTGCCCGCTCCTGTGAATATATTTGGTCTCGCCAATTGAGTTTCGTCCTTCGCCATCCTCTGTCTCCCATTCCCTCGGTACTACGCCGATATCTCCATGCTTCCACTGTCTCGGACCCTTCTGTCCCTCTTCTTCACTCGCCAGTGCCTCCTCTCATATGGAGGAGTGTCGTGGAGCTGTGTTTCCCTCAGCTAGGGCCCAAATGCAGATTTTTAGAACCCCCAGAACTTTACTTTGCGCATGGCTAAGTCAGCTTAAGTCCTTGGTAGATCCACGTCCGTTTTTGGCGTGCCATGATTCACCAAAATGTAAATCCAGCAACACCAACTTTCAGCGACCGAACGGGTATGAAGATACAGCGCCAACAGAGATCTCGAAGCTATGGCAACGCACCTGGGGGACATGTTGGGACTTTGAAGCGTAGTTGTCGTGTTCAAAGCTCTGGTTAGATTCTTTTCGTAACTTCATGAGAGTAAAAGATGCCATATATCGCTTCACAGAAAGCAGTCGCCTACCATGCAACTGACAAGAGGCTCGATTACAGTACGAAATCCTCCAAGGCGCCATTGCTATTTACGAGTCCCTCTCTAGTATAATGCTAATCTTTGAGTACCTAACCCCGATAATGCCAGTTCTCTCACCATAGTCAATTCAATTCCATCCCATTCTAGTTACATTTAAATCGTCACAAGCATCTATCCATTTGACATTACCTTCATCGCGCTGCGATATGCCCCCTATTTTCGCCCTTCCTTAGTTTACTTGTCAAGCCTAACCGTTAAAACTTCAACGACCCCTTGTCCTTCCGCCGCAATGCCAAGTTGAATGTCTTTGGTCTTTCTCCCTCGCGACTCCATTCTCGGCTTTCTTTTGGCATGCTCTCTGGTGCCGTTTCATGTTATAAGAGCGATTGCTGGTATAAGAGCGGCACTTTGGACACAAGAAGCATCTACAAGGCCAATATTAGAAACCGAAATGGAGACAGCTTTTTGATGACACACCTTCGGCTGTGGTCGCGATCCTTCGGGATATCTTGCTCTGGGGACATTAACGGCGACAAGATGGAGTGTTCTCTTTCTGATACTGAGGCAGAGCCATAGTTATACAGGTTGGTGTGTTCATTCGGCGATTGAGTAATACCGAGTGCCTGCTGGGGCAATGATTGTGGCGAAGTGACAGGCTGCGATGGGGAGCTTGAGTGACAGAGAGGAGTTGTCACCAATGACTGGACAATTTGGACATTGGGAGTTGGCTGGAACGATAAGTCCCATAGTCGTGTATCAACATTGTGAAGATGCTTGAGCTCCGTCTCAAGCAAAATTGTCAAGCTATGATCCATTACTGGGGTACTTGGATCGTCGCTTGTAGTTGAAGTGGAGTGAGGGCACTTGTCCTGCATATGCGTGGCAATAGTAGGCAGTAATAGGCACTTGAGAAACCTCCCAGTAAACAAGAAAAATGATTTGGAAACACAAATTAACAGTATCTAAGTATATATATATTATTCTATTATCTCTCCGTCTCGCAGCTCTTCACATACTCCACATGGGCACCATCCAACCTATGCATTGCCCATAACCTACTTCTACACTAAAAGTACTATAATTGTAGACATAAGGAGTTGCAGTGATCCGTGCACGGTAACTTCACTGTGTGAGCCTCTATAAATTAGTAGGTCTACAGTACCTTCGGAGGTATCTCAGCCTAACCTTAATTGGATGGCTTACACCTCAGCCAATTAGAATATTAGATAACATACCAAGACTTCCAGGCTTATCACATAATAGGCTTAACTGCCTTAAAAGCCACAGTAGATAAGCCACAAACGCCACAAACGCCACAAATGCCTAAAGAGGATATCATTACAGCCAATAAGATGTATACAATTACATACTTAAGCGAGGTTAAGCGAGCCAATAAGAATTAAGTACCTTTACGCTCTCAGTGCAATTAGCACTAAAATACAGTACAGTCACAGCGCATAGACCACTGAAACTGCTAGAAATGGCCCCTACTTATGCCTACAATTATAGTACATGCTCATTGGGGCTTCCTAGGTCGTTGAAGGTGGGCAGGTCCTCCTGTTCTTGAAGCGCTCTGAGCCAACCATAGGTAAGCTCTGAGCTTTGTCGATCTTGCAGAGATGGCAGTGGCTCCTAGAGCAGGACCGTCCTCGACTTCGTCGTCACAATTGGCCAATGAAACTGGGACTGCAACAATATTACTCCACGGGAGCAGAAGCATCAGCCAGGACCTGCAGGCACATGCAGACCACGACCTCTGTCTAGGATCGCTGGCGCATGCACCGACTTATGAAAATCCCGCTGTCATTCCAGATGATTAATGAACCTGGCGAGGATCCCGACCCATGACCCAAGGCGCTCGTTGTCTTCGGCCAAGCATCCATGTTATGTTGAGGGGCAGTATTTTCAGGAAAATGCTGTTCACCTCGCCAACTTATTGCTGAAAGGCTCACTAAAGCGAACAGACATAGACGTGCGATTCTTTGCTTTTAACTTTGAAGCCCTAAAGCAAATGACATGTTACGATGACACGGCGGGATAATACTTCGAACAGAGACGAACATTTTGCAAATCGTTTTCATGAACTGACTGGTAGTCAAACTTTTTAATGTAATGCAACAAATATTTCTCTAAAAGAAAGCCAATAACTCTCAAAACTCATTAAGCTCGCCTTTTGGATAACCTGAGGCCTTTGCCTTTCAAGATTTCGCAGTCGTTGCACAGTCTCGAGGCCACCTTCCATGAGATCAACAACTCTATCGCTTCTTCTCCTTGCGATTTTAGCCATACTTAGAGAAATAGCACAAAATATCTTCAAGATTTCCTGCTTTTCTTCTTATTATGCTCTTCATTCCTTTCATGCATATTGTAATGTCTTTCCATGTTGTACGATCGGTCGCTTGTGTACTCGCATTTGGGGCAGGATAGACGTTTTCTAGACGAGTCAGCACATACTACAGCTCATATAGTAATAGAAACAACAGGACATACAGCTTGGTAGTGGTCTTTGGAGTGGCCATGGAAGCTTGTGGACTTCCTTGAACGCCGTGGACCCAGTCGCGGAACTCCTGACAGGCGACTCGGTCGCTGAACAACAGCTGTAGTATACATATTAACTCAGTAAACAAAGACTCTACTTATCCCAGGATGTAACTTACACTGGCGACGCGTTCCATGTAGCTTTTGATGTCCTCGATGCTTTGCAACAGACCCTGATCGAAGAATGCTTCCACGACGGAAACTATTCCACGAGCTGGTAGGTCTCTCGTGTACTTCTCAGACGACAGAGGCTGTATATAACAGGCCTCTATCTGTTTCTTCTTTCTTGAGCGCTCTTGACTCCAAGCGAGACATGACCGGAGGTCTTTCGACACCAATCCGCAGCCTGCGAGCTTGAACCAGAAGGCTCCGTGCTCTCGTATGTACTCCAGTACAGCCGTAAAAACAGATGTTTTCTGCAGTGTTTCTAGAATATCTTCTATCGGCGAGCTCGGCAGTGATAGGGTTTGCGAATCGTGGCTCGAGCTGGTGGCGACTGGACTGCCAGCGTTGGACTGGGGTATCGCGCTCCAAGGCGTGATGCCCCCCATTACATCGGTGTCGAGGTCAGGTGGTTGTACTGGGCCTGGGTCAAACCCATGCCAGAGACTTGGGGCTGGTTCCGAAACTCGAGCGTGCGTTCCGGAGAGTGCGAGCGAGAAGTTACATCCGTCATATGTCCGATCGGTCAGATTATGGAGGTAGGGTGGCGAAAGGTCCGTTGCGAGGATGTTCAAGAATACAGGATCTATGATCCCAGGATCTGGTGCAATCGCCAATTGATGGGAGTTTCCCAACTCGTAGGAATACGCCGGCGCCGGTTGCTCATACATTGACATTGTCTGAGGCCCAAGGCTGGCAAGTGGTAAGACTGGGTATGTTTGCGATGGCGGCATCGAGAATGGCGTTTCGCCTCGTCGTAGAGAAGCCGTTAACTTCTGTGGCTGTTCTCCCATGTTCATATCAATAAAGTGGAGGTGATTTCGGGCTTCGGGCCAAAGCCGTCTTGCGAGAACCTCAAAGGCCTTGCGTTCATCTGCATCCTCAAGAGCATTGAGCCATAGACGAATGCCAGCGAGGATGTCGCCCTCTTCCAGTCGTCCTTTTGAGTAAAGAAGACGGGACACGACGTACGATAAGCTGCAGAAGGCGAATATTTTGACGAGATCATTCGGTGCTGGCCCGGTTAACGTGTTGCGGAATGCAAAGACTCCAGCCTGGCGAAGTCCTTTTGAGTCGTGGTATTCGGTGCGGATGTTGTTGATAGCGGGAAGATTGACATCGTGAGAAACATCGACGAAGTGTTCCCAGAGGATTTGCATCCCCTCGCGAACAGTTCGGATGGACGCCCAGGCATTTTCCCGAGCCTGATTGCTGGGGTTGTTGAAATCAGGCTGTGAGTCGGGAGTCCTGTTGGCCGGGACAGTATTGCACAATGAGTCCAGCTCAAGGGCGAGGTCGTCTATACGATGACTAGAATCACTAGTTCTTGATTCAGGCTCTGTTTCATCGAGGTGGGTGAAGCCAGCAAAGAGACCATCAACTTCTGCGAGAGCTCTTCCGAGGTGTTCAGCTGCTCTTAAGCCTCCGACGCCTGTGCGCGTGCTGCCACCAGCATATGAGTACATGCGGCTGTACTGGTCGAGATAAGGCATCTCCACAAGGTTCTTTGGTGAGAATTGATGAGTTATGGGGCTGTGATTGAGAAAGTGCAAGAGGCAACTGACTTGAAGAAGAAAGGTGTAGTGGTTCGCCAAACGCTCTGAATTTATGTGAGGCCCAGGACTCCTCTTCCCAATCTTATGGAGCCATGAGGCTCTCTTGAACGGAAGCATGGCCCCCGGGGGTTACTTCGCTCAATATGGGAGATCGGCGGGCCAGAATGCCTTGGCGTGCGTTGATTTTAACCATATTGGGTAAAGAAGCTTGCTCACTGCATTGCTCAAAAGCAATTATAAGCCATATCAGTTGCTCGTTCTGCTCACGAGTGATTGATGAGCTAAACGAGCAGCCCACGAGCAGGACTAGATGTCACCATGCATGGATGTCGCTAGCAAAGTATATGAGCAGGAGGAGCTGCTCATGGGGTTTCGGAATTTGCTTGTTGTTGGTTTGTGAGCAGCTGGTGAACTAAAGGGGGCGAAACGAGCGGTCGGTGAGCACGATTTGTTGTTGCAAGTATGACAAGCGATGGTGAGCGTAATTGGCAACTGACAATTGAACAGAGCCTCTTTTGTGGATTGCTCGGGTGCTGCTCGTGAGCTGCATATGGGTGTTGGCGATGGCGAGGGCATCGTGCGACTGAGCAACTTGGAATTGATCTATGAGTAAATTGAGCTTCTTTAAAATGATATAAATTATCTTATGAATAGCAGAGGGTATGCTTTTTTCCCCAACAACCTCATCAAACGACACACTGTCATTCGGAAGTGATCCCCCCCAACGCACATCCACGCGATGCCTCAAGAAACTGGTTCTCAACCTCAACCTCACCACAACGGTACATAAATGCAGCCAATTAGGTGTCCGTAAGATGGTTCGCTCGCTTACAGTATCTATAGGAAATCCGTCAGTTGCGCTTCAAATCTGGCTGGCCAAGTCCAAGCAGACCGAGCCTTGGTCATTATTGCATGCGACACAACCAACGGGGACTTGGCCTGGCCACTCAGCTGAAACTCCCAAGTTGTGACGGCCAATGGCCAACTTCAGCGCCACAACACAATTGTGTTATCACAGCGGGCGGGATAGCAGAGGCTGATGGAAAATCCTTGGGGTCGGTAGACCACAGCGTGGACTGGCAGTCTTTAGGGCCACTACGAATAAAAACATTTAATTAATCACTATCTTTCACATACCCGTTGTCCCTATTGAAACCCATAAGCAGTTTTATTTTTTAACCCCAAAGTCTAGTCGACATACTGATGCCTTTCAAGGTCGTTGCGCGAGTTCCTGTATCGCGTTTTGCTCCAGTCATTCTGGTCTAACCAATCCATCCTAGCCATTCCAAGTTCATCACTCGTTCAGTACGAGAACTCTGCCTTCGCAGACTCGCGATCTAATTGCTTTCCTTTTCTTCCTCAATCGTTCACGCCCTTCACTTTCATGGACGAGTGCGCGATGCCTTGTGGTGTTGTGCTTCCACTTGCTGCTGTATGTACAGTCGGGACATGCATGCATTTTTGTAGAACCATCAGCACATGACTTCTCACTAAGATCAGATCTGCCGTTGTGCCCGTAGGCAGTCCGAACCCAGTCGTTGAATTCCTGACAAGCTGCGTTGTCATTAAAGAGTAGCTACACACGGCTAGGTCAATTTAATATCCCCTCATCACTGCGCGAGGCTTACTCACCTCTGCCAGTCCTTCCATATAAAACTCGATGTTTTCGATGCTTTGGAGAAAACCCCAGTCGAGGAATGTGTCGATGATAGACAGTATACCGCATGAAGTCTTGTCCCGAGTACGACTGGCAGACAATAGCTTCTGGATGTATGATGTCCTTATGTGCCTCTTCTGAACCCATCGCTCTTGGCACCATGACTGGCACGATGCGAAGTCCTTGGAGACTAAGCCGCGCCCTGCAAGCTCGAACCAGAATTGACCATCGTCGTGGATAAATTCTCGGATGGCCATAAATACAGAAGTTGTCTGTAGAGAATCAGCACTCGTCATTGTTTCCGCCAGGGATAGATCGCCTGGATCGTGGGCAGGGTTCCCGGTGGTCCAGCTACAAATGGTGGGCTGGGGAATGCGATTCCCAGGTGCCGGAAAGCTCATAATGTTTGGCAATTCGAAGTCGAGCGACTGCATTGAACTTGAGTCGGCCAATGTCCAAGCTTCTGTATAAGACTTGGTGCTGCACATTGGGGGTCCCTCGGCTGCCAAATCTGCGAAGCTCTCAAGGCTACTGGGGCAAGATGCAAGACTGCTCGTCGGTTCACTACTAGTGAGTGACAGACTCGATCTGTCTGCCTCGCAAGGAAGCTCGAAGCTCCACGGGTCGACTTGATGGTTGGCGGATTGCTGAGCCTGTTGCACATAGTTGGCCGATGATTGAAGGATAGATTCGAAATCAAATGGTGATGTTGGGTTTGCGCAGTGGCTGGTAGGGGAGGGAGATGTGCTTGCGTCGTGTTGCAGTGGATTGGCAAAATGGTTCGAAGACTCTTTCGGGCCCAGGTCCACGAGGCTGAGGCGACTCTGGTCTTCCGCCCAAAGATGATTGGAGAGCTGGTTGAAGGCTCTTTGTTCATCTTCATCTTCCAGAGACTCTTGCCAGATATGAGTGCCAGCCAGGACGTCATCTCGCAATACCTTTCCCCGCGTATAGAGAATACGGGAAGCAACACAGGATAAGCTATATAATGCAAATACTTTTGCCAAGGTAATAGGTCTCAGACCAGTTAGGGTATTGCGATACGCAAACAGTCCCGCATAACAAAAGCCTTTGGCATCATCATAATCCTTGCGTAAGTTGTTGATTATAGGCACATCGAGACTTCGAGAAACGTCAATAAAATGGGCCCAAAGTATATGCATCTCTTCCCTGATTGATCTTGCAGAGGTCCATGCTAGATTCGGGGCTTGAGTGTCATCGTCAAGGAGGAGAGACTGTGCATTCGGGAAGTTGTACACAGGTGTTTCAGAAGAATTATTGCAAGGAGCACTGCGGTAACCCATGCTTTTGTGAGAAATGGGCTCTGTCTGGTCGAGATAGATGAAAGCAGCAAGGAGTCCATCAACTTCCACGAGAGTTTTGTCGTTCAACATCACGGAAACTAATGGTGGGCTGCTGTTGTTGCTAGCGATAATTGTTGGAAGTTTTGCAATAAATAACAGCGTCTTATGCCTCAGTTTATGTATTAATCTACCGCTGGCGATTCTTCCCGACTCATCTCGTCGCTGAGTTGAACCTCCCGCATATGCATTTTGTCTGTTAGAAGTTTGTCAGTTCGGTAGGACTGCCCATTGGCTCTCCTCAGCCAATAACCCCGGCTCGGGTCTCACTTCATCCCCCATTGTGAGGCGGTTCGCAGGGATCCCTTAGCTTGTCTGATGCAGTAAGACAACGCTAACAGAGAAAGCTCTGAACTGTGAATGGTCAGCCCTCAGTACGTATCTAAGTTGTCCTCCCAGAAGGACAACATTCGGTACATTCTGTCCATGCCGGAGGACAACATTCTGTCCATGCAGAAGGACAACATTGTGTCCCTGCAGATGGACGTAATTTGTACCTCTGTACTTCTCTATACTGGTGATGCATTCGTGATTGCATCGCGATTGAAGTCTACATGCAGATCAGGAAGACGATCGAGACCGTAGCAATAGAGCGTATGGATATAAATGCCCCGATACCTATCCAGCAACATGGACCCAATTTCCAGTCCATCGATACAAGATAAATCGTACAGGAGTGATCGGCCTCTCACCTTCATCCATAGTACAGCACCATGCTTCCTCAGTCTGCTTCTACTGCCAAGCAGGGTTCAGGGACAAGCATACCTCCACAACACGGTCAGTCGACCACTCAGGACCCCTGACACATTGCTTACACCAAAAGACAACCCATCGGCGATGCTGCTGCGTTGGTTAAAGGAGCCGAAACACGTTGAGGTGTGGTCCTCTGAGCGTGCAATCTCACAGCCCAATGAGAAGCACGGTGCGAACGCGAGTGGGATTACAAAACTGTACCGTCCATTCATTGTTATTGTTTGCCATGAATGTGCACGAGCTAATCTGTTGGGACAGGTAAATAAAGGCTTATTATCAGGCCATTCCACCCTCATCTCATTATTGATAAGGAGGCTGAAGACAAGTATGGGTCGGCAGGGTTGAGAGTGACTAGGCCATTGATGAAATAGACTACACAGCTTAGGAATTCGAATGCATTGGTTAATATTCTATTGGACAGTATGTGACTGTCTTCCTTCACTTCTGTCACAATTAGTTCGCCATGCGTCTCAATGGATGAGCCTCGGTGTTGAACACCCACTCATCCAAGCTAATAACCTCCTCGTCCTCAAAGATGAGATAAAAGTACTTCAACGTCTCCGCCATCCAGAAACTCTCCATGTAATCTTTATGCGTGATCTCTTCCGCGCCAACATCCTCCACCGCGGCAAACGCGTCATCTGTCTCAGTAGCAGCGCGGATCGCAATCCACATGTTCCACGCAATATCCCGAAGATCTTCTTTGCCAGTGATACGGTAGAGATAGAAGATACTCTCGATCGTCTCTGGTCGAAGGAGGTATGATGCCTCTCTTGCGCGGAAACCGAGAGGCTCTTTCTTGTAATTCGGTTCGAAGGCACAGGGCTCGAGGGTTGGACAGCGCTGGACTTGCACGATTTCAGGCATGAGGCCGGACGGATAAGCAGCGTAGGCTTTTGCGCAGCCACGGGCGAGTTTCTCGCCGATGACAACGTGATCATCCCGACCGAGAGCTCTGCCGCCAAGGGCATACATGGCTCCAGCGAAGCAGGTCAAATGCTGAACGCCCGTACTCAATCGCGGCTCCTTGACTCGAGGAGGGAATGATGCTTCGCCCAGCATGAGAACGTCGTCTTGATCGGGCAACATGGGTCGGAACATCAAGTGCTTAATGCCAGCGTCGGCAGCGGAGAGGTACATCTTCCCGTACTTCGGTTCAAGACCTTGTAAGAGGAGGTACTCTTTGATGAGATACTCGTACAGCGAGTCGCCGTTAGCGCCCATGCCAAACGTGTCGTCGGTAACCTTGAAGCCATCCTCGGCGTTGATCTGAAGAGGCCACAGTCCCGGAATGGCGGTTTCGTTTTGCGTTCGCTCAAAGGCCTTGGTGATGTAATCGATGGCGTCGTAGTACTTGGGGTTGCCGGTCTGTTGCGACAAACGGGTAAACTCCAGGCTCATACTTCCCAAACTAGCAGCACTCTGTCGTGGTTCTGGACGACCCAATCCTTCTTTGAGGGTCTTGAATCTAATCGTGTGTGGTGGCATATGCTCCGGATTGTCGAAGGTACCGTATAGCAGATCTCCCAGCTCAATCGCCTTGGCCAGCAAGGCGCTCTCTCCACTGAGTTCATACGCTGAAAGTAAACCACCAAGATGTCGAATGGTGGTCTCGAAGACGTTGAATCCATCGGCTGTCGGAATATCCCAGTCCATGCGAGTCACAAAGTCAACAGCTCTGTAAAATTCCCGCTTCAAACCCATGATCCACAACGTGTCAAGGTTGTCGCAGATGGTGGCAGCCCACCCACCAAAAGTATCACGACCCTCCAAGCTTAACGGCTTCAATTCATCGCTCCCCCAAGCATACTTCTCATAAGATCTCCAGGTCTTTTGGAATGCTTGCTTGATGTCTTTGCGTCTCTGGTCCGCCGTCTCAAGCTCACGTTTTCTCAATTCGGGATTGGTAAAGTCGTGCTGGATACGTGGTAGATTGGCTGGTGATCCTCGCGGGGGCTTGGCCATGCTGCTGATGGTCAATGGATACCGGAGGGTGTGTTTGCTCCAGTCATAGCTGCTAGGGATGAATTGGATGCTGGGGCCTGATATTTCGCTGAAAAGGCAGTAGAATACAAATAATGTGATGACGAGCGATAATAATGCCCTGGACGGGGTGAATGGCAATCCTACGCCCATATTGGATGAGATGACAATCAACGAAATACAGAAATAAGAAAAAATAAGGAATGATACTGTGTCAATTCAGGTCACCATTGGAACAGCAGAGAGCGTCGAGAATAATACCTGAACCAAATGCCGACCGTAAGAAAGATGATCAGGTAAAGAACAGTTGGGGTCAGCTAACTCTTATAACTAAAGGGATCGGGAACAAGGATTCGAGACAAGGAACAAAACACTCGCTCCCCCACATGCTGACCCTCCGACACGCAAGCTTTCGCTTCTAAGAATAAACATAATCTGCACTCACTCTTACCGTCTTTAGTGTCAAGGTATGACATATCAGGTGGATGAAGGGATATGCACGGCCTGTCTCTCGTAGCACACTGAGAAAAGGGAGATTTTCAGGGGTGCATTACCTGTTGTACCCTGAAAGCTAAAAGTCAAAGCTGCTGACGGGCTGAAACCCCCTGATTAGCCTTCAGCCAAGGAACAATTCATGATACTAGAGATAATTGAGGCGAAAAAGCTTGGTATTGCATCGCCAAGACCAGACCAAGCGTTTTTCAGTTGGACGCTTTTACCGAATGTGAATCTAGCTTCCGACGATGTTAAGGTTAACTGAACATCAGTTGTGGCGGTGCTGCTGTTGGTGTCAAGCCACATTTATTGACTTTGCCTCACCGCCAAAAATGTCGAAAATTCTGCCACTTTTCCAGCTCTGACAAGCGCCGACGATCAATTCTTTTGCATCTGTCGTCCACACAACACACCCAGCCAAAATGTCATCTATGAGAAATGCCGTGGCGCGACGCCCTCACCGAGAGCGTGCGCAGCCTCTAGAACGTCGAAGACTCGGTCTTCTCGAGAAGCACAAGGTTTGTTGACCTCCCAATACCCCCCACTGGAGCAGCTTTTGACAATTGCAGGATTACTCGCTTCGAGCCAAGGACTTCAACAAGAAGAAGGCGCAGCTCAAGAACCTCAAAGACAAGGCGGCCGAGCGAAATGAAGATGAGTTCTACTTTGGTATGATGTCCCGAAAGGGACCGGGGTCGAAAATCCAAGATGGCAAGCGATGGAGAGGAACGGTTGAAGGCGATCGAGGAAACAAGGCGATGGACGTTGAGACTGTGCGGCTTCTGAAGACGCAGGATATTGGATACATTAGAACGATGCGACAGGTTGTTGCGAAGGAGGTCGCGAGACTGGAAGAGCAGGTTGTTCTGACACGAGGTTTCGACAAGCTTGACGAAGATGAGGACGACGAAGACGAGGGCAGCGACTCCGAATTCGACTTTGCCACAGCTCCGTCAAGACCCAAGGCACCCCGAAAGATTGTATTCATGGACGACGAAGTGCAGCGCGAGGAAACGATACTGGATCTCGAGGACGCAGATGACGCCGACAAGACAAATGAGGAACTCGACGACGATAAGAAGGAGGCTGAGTTCGAGCGCGCAAAGGCCCTCCGTCGTCTTCGCCGCCAATTGGAGAATGCACAAAAGAAGCTCAAGGCCTTGACAGACGCAGAGGGCGAATTGGAGATCCAGCGCGCAAAGATGGCCAAGACAGCGACGTCGGGAGGAACTACACGCAAAGGAAAGAAGATTATGGTGCGGACACGGAAGCGATAATTATCATCAACGAATCAAGATTCATTTGGGGCTTTCTTTGTCATTTCCTGTTCAGTTCGTTACGGCTCGCTAGCTAATAGATACCCTTCAAAACGCCATGGGTTTATGATACAGAAAAGAACTGGCCGCGCTCGAATTAAAATAAATGTCCGTGTCCGTGTCCTCATCAATACTTTGACCCTACACACTTGTAACAGCCCTTGAATGCGAAACCGACGCATTTGAAGCTTATCGTCAATATCCAGATAAAGCACGCAAACAGGCCCTTGACGATCTTGACGATGACGCGGATCAGGAAGGGCAGTTTGTCTTCCTTTTCCCGCGGCTTGCTCTTCCCTAAGCTCTCGTTCTGGCTCTCGACGTCGATCTCGAACGACTCCATGTGGCGCTTCTTTCTCTCGTCGCGTTTGCCGATCTTGCTGAGACGCTTCTCCTGCTTGGCTGTGAGGATGAGGGGAGGCGGTGGCTCGAAGACTTCCATCGCGGGCATGTTCTTTTCATCGGCTGATGCGACGAGGAGCAGCGCTGTGACGGCAACGTCGACGATGAAGTAGGACTCTATCTTTGCAGCGATGCCCGTGTCGATCTCGAGCCAGCCGCCGCCTGTGCCGTCGCGGGTGAGTTTGGCGAGATGCTGCGGTGATTCGTTGTGCTCGAGGGTGTATTCTACCCTTGACCAAGATGGCGAGCGCTCGATTGTTACGCAGAAGGGTGTTGCGAGTGAGGGATGCACGAGGAAGTGGTGCGAGCTGTCTTCGTCCCAGACGAGACGGGCGCACTCGCGCTCTGCTAGCATGACGGACTGGGGATCCTGGGCGCGCTCGATGGCCATTTTCGTAGCGGGCGTTGGCATGAGAAGAGCGACGAGACCGTCGTTTGGAGGATGGCGGCGTGATTCTTCTTCGAGGGTTGTGGTGAGAGCTTCTTGCCAGTGTTTTGTATCGGTGACTTTTGTTCCGGAGGAGTTACTGTTATGTCCGACGACGCCGCTGATGATACTGCTTGCTGAAGAGCTAGCTTCTGGCTTGGGTGCTTTGTATGGCTTGTTGGGGTCATGTCTTGTGAGGGTGACATATGCTGAAGCAGACGTTGGATCTATACGGAGGTTGTAAAATGGTTGCGAAGCTGACGAGAGGCTGTATACGGGGGCATCTTTTTCTTGCGCCAGCTTCATGCAGTAAACTCGACCCTCTGAGGGTGAAGCTTGCCATCCGTTTGCGACTTTCCAGTAATTCTTGAGCTGTTCATTCGAACTAACCTTTGGAATCAGTGGCGGTTCTTGTTGGGTGTGTCGATGCGGCCATGAGGATTGAGCTGATTGAACGCTCATGGGACTTATGACTGGGCTCCGAACGGGGTTTCTAGGGACTGATCCGGCGGGTATTTCGTGGTATGTCTGGCGACTTATGACAGCTCTCGGCATTTGAGTCGGTTGGATCTCTGTGGGAACATAGTTCTGTTGGCCGAGTGGTACCTCTGGGTTATAAGCTGGGAAGATGGACCGTAATGGCTGCGCAGTAGTTTCGCCGCCCAGAGGTGGTTTTGCGATTGAACTCCGTGATCGATCACTGCTACTTCTAACAATGGTGTTTCCCTGCGCAAAGCCAGTATCAGAACGTCCAGGGATCTGAACCGTCGGTCTAGGTCGCTGAACCTTTACGGGCTTGGGTGGTTCACTCTGCACAGGTTCGAATTCAATGGGCGTGTGGGATCTGTTCTGGGGAGTCTGGCGTCCATTTCTCGGCGATGCCGGTCTTGGTTCTGGAGACATTGCCTGTGGTGTTGCGGCCCGGTGATCGCTAGGTGTAGGAGCTCGTTTGTCACTGGGCGTTGGGGCTCTCCTCTCGCGAGATTCAGAACGGCGAGGTTTTGGCGTCTGGTTCCGTGAGACAGGCGGTGGTTTAGATGAGTTGGGACTCGGGAATAGAGAGAACCCGCCTGGGGTTGGAGTCGACATTGTTCTGTATCAAACAGTATATACTTCTTCCCAGAAGAGCAGGGGTATCAAATGTAAGGGTCCAGGCTAGCAAGACGATGAAAATGCCAATTATGCTGCTACCGCTTCATGATCAAAACAAATTGTCAAACACATAAACAACAGCAAGCATGGGAATTCCCCAGAATGGAAAGCATGTTGGTTGATATTATATTCTCATCCATCGCGCTTTTAAGCGCTCGCATCTTGGGACTAACACGGTTAAAAATAGCATCATCTAGATGGACCAATTGGCGGGGATGTCACACTGCAGCAGGGACCTAAGCGCCCTGGAGGCGCGACTTTCGAGAGGGGAAACTGCAGCGTTATTGGCTGGCACGGAAAGATTTGGGTTGGACGGGGAGTGTTTCTACTGGTCTCGAGGCGGGTGATTTGTGTGATATTGTGCGGGGAGTATAAGTCGGTAATGAGCTGAGAAGGAATCGAGCCTATGAAGGATCATGTTAGGGATCATGGATTCTGGGAATAGTGGGAGGGGCCTTGGTATAGGCTCCCCCGGAGAAAGACATCAAGCCAGGACGCCAAAATAAACTGGTCTAAAGGCCTACTAAGTTATACTAAACTTACCTAAATCTTTTCATCGCTTAGGATAGAGGTTGTAGGTTCTGGCCTCCCCCGGCTCTTATTTCCGTTTGACCGTCTCGAGGCCTTGAAACATCAGGTTCACCGCTTGATGCACGTAACCCTTTGATACAGTTACATACATACATGAACTGCCGATTCCACCACTAAAGACTCTGTTTGTGTTTGAGGGAGAAACAGATGCTGATGAATGTTTGATAAGCAGGCCTGGCGGCAATTGTCACAATTTGTCGGCTGGGTCGAGTAGTCTCCAGACGATCTTGGGCACGAGGCTGTTTGGGTATCAGTTGACAAGCATTGGATGCATGCTCTTTAACATTCCGGGCGTTGGTTCGACTCCAGCGGTTGCATATGCTTATCGAGTTGAACTGGCTCTTTCGGAATGCCGTCTCGGCATTGATTCTGATCATAGTGGTACACTGTCCTGCCCTATCCTCACATCACCTTTTATTCTTACAATCCCCCAGCGTAGATATTCAATGCCCCCAAAACGCCACAGATGCAACAGTTCATTATCATTGTCCCTCGCCCCTCGGCCGATCCTTCGCCGTAAGTCCGTGTATCCTCTCCCCCCTCTGCTCCATCTCCTTCTGCCTCGACAGCCGTACGTGCTCGGGTAGTCCCCACCACTCTCTCATGAACTCCTCCTGGGCCTGTGCGACTCTGGCTTTTCGCTCACGTTCGCGCTGGCGCTCTATTCGTAGGGCGAACCATTCCTCGCGTGCCTCGTCGTGTGCGGATTGTGTGGCGTGGAGCTTCATGCAGCTGTTCATGGATCGGTGCTCGGCGCGGCAGGCGAAGGAGACGGTGAATGTGCGGCCGAGGGCGCATGCAGCGAAGGCTGGGGATTGTTAGTGGTCCATGGCCTGATATTGTAGTTTGGGGTTGAAGTTGGTGAGACGGGTGGAGGTGGGGACGTGCCTTTGATCTCGTCGGCGCATTCTTTTCGGACTTTTTGGTAGAAGATGTCTCGGACCTGTGCTTCTTGTGATGCGGAGAGAGGTAGAGGGTTGCGAGAGGGGACTCCGAGCTTCTCCTCTGGCACCGGGGGGTTCTGGACGGCCATTGCGGCCATGGATCGAGCGCGCAAAGCTTGGAGTCGTAAGTATCGTAGATAGAGTGCCCGGGGGAGCTTGAGTAGATGTTAATGTGTCGTCGGGGGGTTCCTGGTGGCTCGTTGATGGCGATTGAAGCTATATCGGACGAGAAGCTTGCGGGATCTTCAGAGGTGAGCCGATGAGCAAATGGCAGAATTTCTTGACCGCCTTCTGCTTTTGGGTTTATCGGAAGATGGATTGCACCATGGTCCATGAGACTTTAACAGAAGTCATCCAGCTTCATGGTGTTTGTACAGTTTGTATGATTGCGTGATATCGTCTCTTTCTGAACATTGCACAGCTCATCGGCGGGAACGATGTTTCGCTGTGTCGGTATCGCCCTGACCAGCTGCCATGTCTCCAATCTGAAGCATGAAGTGCCAGCGTGAACGCCCTCACATCCTCAAGCGACACTATAAATTGCATTCGACAAAGTTGGGCCATTCAATTTCTATTTTATTAGATTGTGTTGGAAACTCGCCAGGCATCTCTAGGCAGCATCGCTGGCTTATTGGTGCTGTCTCGGTTGTTGCGGCCTCGAGGAACTAAGGCTTGCTTAGATCATGTGTCCTGTTGCATAAGCAATGGGACTTTGCTTGGGTATCGCCGTGAATTCAAAGCAAGTAGATATGTTTCGTATTTCTGGTATGAGCTGAGCAGTGGTGTATAAATACCGTCCTCTTCTCTTCAGGCATTACCCCCATCTTCACAAGTTCATCACGTCTTTCAACAGCCAACCGTGAATCATCTTTAGATCAAGCATTGAACATGGTATCTCCCGCTCCTACCTCTCGGCCCACTGGGGACTCTCCCCTTCACGGACTCCTCTCTGCCGTGTCCTCCGCCCTAGACAAGCGCGCGGGCAAAGACATCTTTGCTATCGGAGGTAGCGTTGGCGATAATAGCGATTCCTCTGGTGCAACTAATAACTCTATCACCATCCGATGGGATAATAAGGAACAGCTACATTGTCGCAATCTGAAACTGCCCCTCAGCGATGATCCTGTTGCTCAAGGTGCCTTCAATACCCTGCTGGCTGATTGCCAACCGGCAACCTTCGGGGTGGGCAGCCAAGAGGTCCTAGATGAAGAGTACAGAAAGGCTGGAAAGATTAACACTGAAGACTTTTGTACCAGCTTCAATCCTTACGAACACGGCATCGTCGATACCGTCAATCAGGTCCTGGCCCAGGCCAGCGTCACTGATGCTCGAGGCCTTGGTGTCAAGGCTGAGCTTTACAAGCTCAATGCAAGTTCAATCCAATTAATCCACTGTACTCTTACTGATTTGTTTTAGGTGTATTCGGGACCTTCTGGCAAGTTCAAGCCTCATGTTGACACTCCGCGATCTGATCGTCAGATGGGCTCGCTTGTCGTCAGTCTTCCTGTCGAGCACAAAGGTAGGGTGCACATGCCTGTGACTCTTGAATCATTCACTCTTACAGGATTTTAGGGGGGCAGCTTGCGGTCAGACACGGCGGCCGTGAGATTGTGTTTGACTGGGCGCCGAAGAGCGCTGACGCCATTCAGTGGGCGGCCTTCTTCTCCGACTGCGAGCATGAAGTTCTTCAAGTGACTGAAGGGCATCGTGTCACATTGACTTACAATCTCTTTTGGACCAACTATGGTCCGGCTTCAATGTCAGATAATCTTCAGGCTCTAGATCAGGAGGCTCTTCATTTCTACAATGCCCTTGAGAAATTACTCAAGAATAAGCATCTCATGAAAGAAGGTGATCTAAATCTTGGACGCCGTCGTGTTCACTAACTAATGGTAGAACCTAGGCCTCGTCGGATTCTCTTGCACTCACGCATATCCCCATACTTCTAAATCGTCCACTGGCAACCTGCACCACATGCTCAAAGGCATCGACATGGTAGTCTACCAAGCCCTGAAGCGCATCCTAGGCACAGCCGAGGTCGCCGCATTGGTAGACGATGAGGAATACAGACTCAAGCAGCAAGATTCAATACCAGAGAGTATTGAATGGAAGAGAGAGCAAAGGCTTAAGTACAATCCAGACCAGCCAGAGCCCCAAGTCACTCAGGCAGAGCAGGACATCTTGGACAACAAGCTAGCGATCGGACCAGCGCCGAGACCTGCCGTTGTTTTCAGGCATGACTATAACAATAGACTTGACCCAGCAGATGTCAATGCTCGGTATGGACCTGGCTGGAGAACTGACAGGAGCAAGTTTTATCCTCGAGACGATGTCACTTGGTTGAATGGCCCGCCCAGGGGGGAGGTTTCGAAAGAGCTTGCTGTTGCTTTCATCACGGTCAGTTCGGATACATGCCACCCCAATAACAGAAGCACTAACATTATTTTTCAGTACGGAAATGAGCCTGGTATTGACGCCTACTATACTTCAGCTGTCATTGTCGCCAAGGTGAATGGGTCGTCAAAGTCAGACGCAGGCACTCAGAGTGGAAGCGCGAGCGATGCGACAGATTAGCATCGAGAACATAACCTTATCTGGTCTCCCACTGACCAGTGCCTAATTAATATTAGAGAAATTAAATTTATTGTATCGCTTTTCTAATCTGGTGTACGTCATAAATAACCTCTCTCTCAGCTCAATCTTTAAATATTAGCTTTAGTAACTTAACGTATACCAACCTTATCATTGGCCTCCGTCTTCTGTTAAGAAGAACAAGAGTTTGATGACTTTTTATTAGTCTTTAGCGAAGAATATCCACGTGTTTCTTCTCCGAGATCTAATTTTAACCACACTGTATGCTTCTTGGTATCGCTTCGAGTGACGACTGATCTGGCGATTAACTTATATTGTCGGGAGAATTCGCATCCTTTTCTCTTTACATGATTTCTCCGCTTCTTTTTAAATGTTCCCAACATTAGACTTTGTGATTTTTTCATCTTGTCTGAATTGGACAGTACTTTAGAGTGTTCGATGTTCGGTCAGGAACAGTCGCCTCAGCTCCGTGTGTTCTTCCCGTGCAGTAACCCTACCTGCGTGTATAAAACCTTTAGAGCCCATACATGATTTAGAAGTTAAAGGAAGTTGGCATCGTGAAGGTTTAGTGCACGTCGTCAACTTTAAGCTCTCAGAGAAGGAGCATCTCCTCCGGATAAACAGTTCGACTTGGATGAACTGGGTTTCTTTTTGCAAAGCTTCTCTTTACACAAACGAATAGAAATGAAGGCATATCCATAGACAAATTTTGTTTCTCGCTATAAATATCCTCGCAGTGTCTACTCTGTACGCATAGCAACTTGACCTTCTGCCTATCACGATTCTCACAGTGTCACGACTCTTCAGTTCAAAGCCTCTGCCTGCGAACAACCATCACGCTGCTTTAAACCACGATCGAAAATGTCGGATAATAAAGAGCTGGACCACTCGTGGTTCAAGCGCCCGGAGGTCTTCGTGCCTCAGTGGGTAATGGGATACGTTATAGAGACCCAGCGCGTGTCGCGCTGGTCTTGGTTGCAGCACGAAAACCGCCAAACATGGGAGGACACAGAGGACTCGAATTTCCAGATTGTTTCTATCAACATCGGTGATGTTGTAGTGGAGGATCATGGAGTGCGGAGTTTCCATATTGGCATCTCTATCCTTGATACCGAGCGCCTTGGAGATGCATTGGCCGAGCCTCCTGAGCATGATGTCAACCTGGCTGCGAGGGTTGTGCAGTCTCACCACTGGGTTGTTGGGGATAAAGAACACTCTCCTGAATTTGAGGATATGTTCAGGTTTGGAAGGATGAGGTACATTCCAATGGAAGAGCTGGAGAAGGAGATCACGGATATCGTCAAGAACTGGAATTTCTTCCTCATCACCCATGGTCCAGACGAAAGCCTTTCGTTCTTGAGAAGCCGCGGCGTATATCTCCGTGCTCTCGAAACCATCAACACTTCCCAGGCTGTACAGGAAGTCCTCCATCTCCCCTTTGATAAGGTGATGAGTAAGGACGAGTTGGTTGGAGAAATTGGGGTCCCATGTGAAGATCCTTGCTTAGCTGGAAACGCGGCACATTTCACTCTGCGTATTCTTCTCAGGCTTATTTATTGGGATGTGGACCATCATCTCCATCGCGCTGATGTCCCGATGGATCAGTGGTCTCTGATTTTGAAGAGGATTGTTGATTCACCTTCCAAGAAGCGAAAGTTGAGAAGGATAAGGACGTCGCCTCCTACAGATTCCTCAGAACAAAGTAGCAAGCGAGACGATACCGTGAACTCCTCCACTTCTTCTCCTTTGTCGTCTCCGCCTTTTAAGAAAGAGTCTACGCCGGAATCGAGTCCTGAGTAGGTCCCAGATTCGAGCAGTTCGGAGGAAGATAATTAAGACTTTAGAAGAGGATGCTGAAACAAACTTAGCAAAGAGTACCTTAAGCTTAGGCTAAATTACCTAAATATTCTTATTCCTTAGGGTCAAGGTCTTTAATTTTCTTGCCTCCCCCAGGAGAGTTATATATACACTATTGCAAATATGTTTTCATTCATCACTACATCGTGTTCTAACTGTGACTATTGGTATAAAACAAGTGTCAAAAGGCCATCGCTGTTATTGGATATATAAGATACTGGCAAAACAGAAACGTAACTCCACGCGCCAAGAGGCCCGGTCATTAATCCCTCCTCTCCAGTTCATTTACTGCTGGGGATATGCTTGGGGAGGATAAGGCTGAGGCTGAGGGGGCGGCGACATTGAAGCAGGAGGGTGGGTGTAGTTCGTCTGGCCATCTAGTTCACTGCCGTAATGCTGAGGAGGAGGAGACACCGCAACGGGGGGAGGCGTAGAGTAGTGTGTCTGGCCATCAAGCTCACTTCCTTGAGGTTGAGGAGGCTGTTGATACTGCTGAGGGGGGTACTGTCCGTAGTTCTGCTGGCCCTGCTGCTGCTGCTCTTGGGGAGAGTAGGGCGCAGCGGGAGGGGGATAAGCGCCCTGTTGTTGGTATGGGCTCTGGGCAGGCTGGTAAGGAGAAGGAGTACCCTGAGGAGGATACTGCTGCTGTTGTTGAGGAATGAATTGACCTTGAGTAGGTTGTTGCTGGTATGGCTGCTGGGGAACGCCCTGAGGTTGAACGGGCTGAACCATGGGCTGGCCTTCGTTGATCTTGGTCTCCATTTGGTAGTTGTTGCTGGGTGAGGGAGAGGCAGCGAGGTTGACAGCGAAGCGACCTTCCCTGCGGCCACGGAGGAACATAACGAGAGTCCAGACGAAAGTGACGATGAAGAGGATCCTTAGGGTGAAGTGTTAGTCAGCATGTCTGTGATAACAGGACTGAGATGACTTACCAGACAAGAGCGCCAAGACCAGCGACAGCAGCAAGCATAGCCAGACCAGACTTGAAGAGAATAACATTCTCCCCGTCGCGCTTAAAGATATTGCAAGTCTTGCTATCCGTGAGACTTCCATCGTCAACACAGCCATAAGCATTAACAGGAACAACGTATTTGGCACGTCTCGCAGCAGTGGCAGCCCAAGCCGCGAGCCAAAGAACCATCATTAAAGCATCGAGACTTAGAACAGCGATGATGTGGTATGCGCTCTGAAAACTGGGGATTTTCTCTGTGAAGACGGCGTAGGCGATGACGATCCATGAGATGATTGCCTAGATGTGTTAGTGTTGATGAGATGAAGAGATACGAGGGGGGACGTACAATGGCGAGTGATAGAGCTTCTTCATCGAGAGTAGCATCGTGCATCAAACGGCCGCAGAGACCAACGATAATGAGAGAGATGAGGAACTGAAAGCCACGGATGATAACAATCCAGAGCGGTGTCTGGAGAACATGGTTGCCCTCAACCTTTTCTTGAGTCTGTTCCATAGTAAATTCAGTAACAAAACAGTATAAGTGATAGTGTCAAGCCACGAGAAGCAGCCAAGAGATGCGAAGTGCTAGTGTAAGGGCCAAGACGAGTGTTCGCTGGGGAGAATGATTTATGGCGCACCCTTTTTTTCTCCTGGGGGGAAACACAACAGCCTTATAGCTAGGCCAGGCTCCATTCACTTACAAGAAGCCCAAGGCAGATTTCATGGGACGAGGAACCCTTGCGGATGGCGTCGTTAGCGTACTTCAGCCGCACCTCAGCTGGCCCATTCGGGATGCCTTGTTGGCGCCGTTGGGCTCTCTCGGGGTGGAGGTGGACAGGCCATAATTTCTGGTCTTTTGAAGAATTCTCCGAACTTCAAGGCAATAGACTCATTTTATTGCGATAATCTATGATATGTCTTTCTATTTATTCATTTCTTGTTGTCAAGAGTTGAGCTATCGTCGGCAGTACGTGGGTGTAAGTGTCCAGAGCCTTGCTGGCGTTTTGTTTAATTGACAACAAACGAGAACAGGGTTACTTCGGTACCACCCTACTTAATACCCCTGCACAACACAAGGCACGAAAGTAAAACAGACAAATGCCGTTAAAGGCGGAGTGGCTTGTGGAAATTGGACTTCAAAAGTCTAGGCAGTGCGGCAAGCCACTTGGAGCTATTGCTCCTTAAAATACTAACTGAGGCGTTCCACTAGAACCACTAGAAGGAACGGGGTTCCTATCTCACTCGTGAGATGAGATCGGGTTTATTGAAGTGTGATAAGGCTGGAGTTCCGGTGAGCAGATGTGATTCCCAGTTGAGCATGCTGCGCGAGATTTGGTTCGAGGTGCAGATGCCTGCATCAAGGATTTCGCTTAACAACCCATGCCCGTGTCGATCACATGGATGATATCTCCCGACAAGATTCTCACTCTCACTGTACCAGGGCGCTTGTGTCTTCTGTCAAACAAGCTAGCTGGTCGCAAAGTGTTCAATAAAAGGTGAGATTCGTCCTCTTTTGGGAGATGTAAGACGGGCGAGGCTTGTCTTATTGGAGAGCTGTAGGAAAACCATTGAATGCGGAGAGTGGAGAATGGCTGTGCTTGTTCAGCCGTTGGAGCTAATCTGTGGAGGGGCGGAACGGAGGAAAGTTTGCAGGGAGAGTGCGGAATTGGAGGATGGGGGGAGATTGGAGAGGATACGGGGGAGCCACTGGAAGGGCGCATTCAGCAAGATTCAATTAATAATCCAATCATTGAATCAGTGTTCAGGAGCACAAGGCTGCATCGTACGATAAAGCTAGAAGGAATGTGGCGGGTGCCGTGAGATGCTGGTATCTTGAGCCAGGAGGGCCGTGGTTCTCCTTGCATCTCAGCCTGACACCCGCCTACCCGTGGCCAATCTACAGGGGTCCAAGTGAAACAAACCACATCTATTAAGTGCTTTAGAACGATGCTATAATGTAAGAGCTCATATTGAGTCCATTTATGACAAAACGCCTTCACCCGCCGCCCCGTTTCATATGATCCAAGCCATCCCATGCCCGGATATCTTTTTCGCTTTTCGTTTCCATTCAAAATCATTCATATCGTCATCACCCTTTCCTTTACTGTTCGTTAGGTCCCTTGATCAAGACCTTGATGGCCTCTCCTTCCTTGACCTTCTTGAAAGCCTCCTCAGCCTGCTTGAACTCAACAACTCCAGTTATGAGCTTCTTGACATCAACCTTGCCGGTAGCGACGAGCTCAACAGCGAGAGGATAGTCGCCAGCGCCGTAGCGGAATGAGCCACTGGCTGTGGCCTCCTTGATGCAGAATGCCATGATGGGGAAGGTAATGTCGGCCTTGCCCATACCGCCCTGCACATAGCTACCGCCGTTCTTGAGGACGTGGATAGATGCTTGGATTGAGGGCTCAGCACCGCTGGCGTCAATGACGACGTCGGCGCCTTCGGGAAGATCAGCGAGCTCGCAGATGTTCTTCGCGTTCTCCTCGGGTGCAATGCGCTGAGATGCGTAAACGTGGGTGGAAGCAAAGTTTTTGGCGAAGTCGAGCTTGCTCTGGACGATATCGACACTGACGATCTTGGAGGCTCCGTAGGCCTTTGCGACAGCGGCGCAGAGAAGACCAACGGGTCCAGCGCCCATGACGACGACGGAGTCACCAGGCTTGACGCGCGCCTGCTTGACGATGTGAACAGCGACAGCGAGAGGCTCAATCAAAGCACCCTCCTGCTGCGAAACATTATCAGGAAGCTTGAAGCAAAAATCCGCAGGTGCAGTCCAGTAACCGGTCAAAGTTCCGTGGTAAGGTGGTGTCGCGGCAAAGACCATATCCGGGCAGAGGTTATACTTTCCAGCGAGGCAGTTCTGGCATCGCCGGCAGGGATAGCCGGGCTCGAGAGCGACGCGGTCGCCGACCTTGAGGGTCTTGACTTTGGAGCCGACCTCGACGATTGTGCCAGCGGACTCGTGGCCCAGAACCATGGGGTCCTCGACGACGAACTTGCCGATGGAGCCATGGACCCAGTAGTGCACGTCAGAACCGCAAATACCGGTGTAGTTGATGGCGACGAGGACATCGTGGGGGCTCGAGAGCGTGGGCTTGGGGCGCTCCTCGAAGGAGACGTCGTTGGGCTTGTTGAGGACGAAGGAGAGGTTCTGGGGGGGTTATTAGTGAGACGTCATGAGGGGCCATGATGGCGGGGTATGAAGTGAGGTGGTCGATGAGCTGGGGAAAGACGTACGCTGGCCATTGTTGCTGTTATTTAGCTGTGATTGATTGTAGTAAGATAAAATATGAGAGAAGAGATGAAGAGGAGGTGAATTGAGTCGTGTGTCGTGGGATGATGAAGTAGGTTCGTCACTCGTCACTCAAAGTGGGATGTCCTGTCTTATATGGATCACAGTGGAGTTCAACAACACCGTCACTATCACCAAAAGCGACTGTAGAAATAGCCTGAACAACAATTCTCAGCACAATAAAAAATTCAGATCATGGCCAAAATCTGCTGATGAGGACGCGGCTCATATACCCCAACCTCATCACATGGTCCCTCCCACCAAATACCCGTAGAGTTGACATGATGGTTACACCCCCACGGGTTTTACCCTCGCCAATCAAGAAGCCATGATATCGAGAGACCCGAGACCACAAGACCGTCAAGATTCTCCATATGGGGGGCTGTCATGACGGGAGCGCTTGAGATTCTGGTGCTGAGGATGAGGGCACTTTAGCCAGCGCATTTAACCGCGCGAATGGGAGGGGGGGAGGTGGTGGAGTGGGATCCGTCGGTGAGAATTAGACCGGGAAAGCTCCAAGGCTATTTCATAGCTGTAAAGCTAGAGATTCTCTGGATCAGCGGATATTGGCATGGCATTGTTGGACGATCAGTCAAGCAAGAAGGGTTGCGGTTCTCAGATCACCGACTCAGATCATGATAGCATTGCATGGCTTGGCCACCGGCTCATTCCCGCGCAATGCGGGCTGTCTTCCGGCTTTACAACCGGCGCTTGATAACAAGTCAGTCGACGCATCCAAGTATTCTACTACTAGCTCAGCAAGTGTTCAGCATGATGGCCCGGCGTAATCTGTGTTCCTGCGTCAGCTTCTCGATCAGAGTTCCGCTGCCGGCGCGGAGCTGCGACATTGGGAATAGCGTCCGGGTGGTGGATCCGGCCCGGAGCGGGGAGTCTCGGTGATGTGCGAAGGGCAAGATTAGCCGGTCTCCGTTGAGCACATGAAGATGCGAAATCTCCAAGGAATAATTAGATGGAGATGATCTAGCGTTAGCTCTTCGATTCTGCTCCGTTGTGTTGCAGGCCCGAACGGCATTTGACTCAACGGTCGCAAAACCTGCGATCTGTAATGTGTGACATGCTTGGAAAGGGTTTGCCACCAAGCTGTATCTCTTTACGGCCGCTCAAGATTAAACAGCGTCATAAAAACCATCACAGATGCCATCCATAGCATAAGTCATTGATGTTAACCGATATATTACCACCGCTCTCACGCTATCATACATCTGTCCTAGCCCGTCCATCAATTATCATCTTCCCCTCCTATTTAGTTCAGGTTATAGTGCTCCTCCTGGTGGCTGACCGAAGAATGCCGCTTAGTTGAGCTCTCATGAGGGTAGTCGTGCTCAATGATAGGCTCTCCGAGGTGCTCCTTGAGGGTAGAAGGAGGAGCACGGGCAGCGTCAAGAGTAGCGCCGGGAGACTTGTGCATATCGTTCTGATAAGATGTGTTTCTCAACCTCGTGTTAATCTTGAGCGCCATTTCATGTGGAAAGAGTGGACTTACGAGGACTTGGATTGGGATGTGGGAACGCCAGGCACGTTCTCTACCAACGAGTCGATCCTGTCTCCAGTGCGGACACCCTCGGTCTGCTGGTTCTGGTTGCTTGTTGCATCCAATGGTGAGATGTTGGAGTTTGAACCTAATTCTCGCTGGTTGCTCTGGTTGGCGTTGTTAAAGGTGTTGTTGAAAGACTCGGTGTTATGAGAGCTGGTGTTGTATGTCTCTCGAAGAGAACCACTGTTGTGAGACTCTTGGTGAGAGCCAGTGTTGCTGTTCTCAGTGTTGGAGGGGACCAGTGTCTCCTTGATCTTGTTCATAAGGTCTGCCATTTTGTGCAAGTACCGAGTGTTAAAAAAGTGGTGTTGTAAGTGAAGCTGGGTAATGCTTCGATATAGAGTGTTGGTTCTATGGCAAGACTTCCATCGCGGACACGTCTCTTATATGCTTATCGCCTTCGCCTCTTACACTCATCTCCTCACCACTTCCATCATTCTTCTCTAATCAATCAGCGCCATGAAACTCTCTCATTCGACAGCTCGGCTGCTGCGTCATGTCGAAATCGCCATGACGTCGAATGATCGGCAGAGGCTCCATCACCGTGCGATAAGCATATTCTAAACCTAAAACTAGTGCTCCATTCCCTTGGTTTTTGTTCCTGGGGCTATGTTAGATAACCCGATTCTTCTTCGAGTGACATTGGCCAAGCTTTTGGCTGTACTAAAAACCCTGGTTTGGAAGACATCATGCGTGGGGCTAGTATTCTCCGCGGATGCATCGCCAAGACGAGCGACATGAGTGCCATGAGAGGGATTTGAGGTTTCTTATTACGTAGATGGGATTATTGTTCCTCGGGGGTAAGAAGCTTATTCGTGCCAAGGCGTACCACGTAAGCTCAGGTACGGATCATGATGGAGATGGAGGGTCGAACGGGGTTGTTGTACTAATGTCACATGTAATGGCGCAATCATTCAAGACGACTAATCAGTGACCCAGTTCAACGACATCGCTCACATACAATGTCCAGATAATCACCTCTTGTACATCATCCAGTATCCAGCTCCCAAAGCAGCAGCCGCTCCAGCCCACGGCATAACAACCATCGCAGCATCAACGATATTGCTCTTAGCCTTCTCCTTTACAATCCTCCGTAGTTCCGCTGCCTCATTCACCCAAGGGAACTCCTTCTCGGGCACAGGCTTATCCAGAAACTCACAAATGGGCTCCCAGCCTTGACCCATGCGATACTCTAGCAGCTGCTCCTTGGGTACCATCTCGCGGATAACACGGTGATGGCGGTCATACGTTTCCCTGCTGTTCTTTCGAGCTTCTTCGACTGTCTCTGCTTGGAAAAGACCTAGCATCTGCTTTCGCACCACTGGGCCTGCTCTAGACCCAAGGAGTGGCTCGACAAATCTGATCGAGAACTCGGCAATCGGGTTCCAGAGCTGTTTGAGAACACTCTCGTCAACGCTCTTGAACCAGGGCTCAAAATCCCGAATTACAAGGATGACTTTGGCATCGGGGTACGTCTCAATGAGCCGCGGTGCGTAGATAGACGCTACGTCAGTGGTGGCTTCACATTCTCCCCAGATCTCATCCCACTGTTCGCGGGTGAAGGGCTTTCCGGTGTATGTCGGAAGATTCGGGAATGACGCGTCTGTAGCGCGCTCGAGATTCTTCCAGGCGTCTTTGTCGTGGAGGATTTTGAGACCGTGGAACACGTCTTTGTAGCCGAGAACAGTGAGGGCCTCTGCCATGGACGCTGTGCCTGTGCGGGGGAGGCCGAGACAGAGGACTTTCATGTCTCGCTTTAGCTTGGGAGTTGTTGTGTTTGACATTTTGATGGATTGATAGATGTGAAGAGTTTTGAGTTCTTTGGCCTTTGGCTCCAAGATATTGATCTCCAGACCGCAAAATGAGCCAGGCCCAAGTGCTTACCACGCGTCACGCGTCACGCTAACCTGCCAGCGCAGCATTTCACCGTTGAAGGATTAGGTTGGAAGTTACTACGCTGTGAAACATACATCTCTTTTGTTGAATTCGATCCAATAAACAGCCTTTTCCTTCCCTTGCAAGCTTTGGTTTGCAGCTGAGATGTTTATTTCCCTCGCGCAACCTCCGAGCATCCGGGATGGACTTCTGTAACACTTCGCTAACATCATCACATTGAGCAAAATCACTTCAAATATTAAATAGTGTGAGTTACTCAGGAAGGAATTGATTCATGATTTAACATTTGACTTCATTAAGAACTATTTCCGCTTATGCATAGGTAATCTCAAGAGTTCTGGAATATCCATCCATGATTCTCTTCATCCTCCTCTCATCACAGCCAACGGCGTCCTGTGTGGTTCATTTTAAAGTTTCCTCCGGTAGCGAGCTCATATTTCATATCTATGGCTCAGTCATTTCCTCCTTGTCCACCTTTTTCTTGAACCCTTCCACGTTTTTTAACTCCGTTGTTTGCACCGTTTTGAGTTTTGGGCTATCTACCTCTTCATTGGCAGAATTATAGCAAAGAACCTTTTCCTTTTTCCGGGAATTCGTTCACGCCTTCTTCTCGGCGTTGTTGCGTTGAGTGGCAGCTTGTGCGTCAACCTTCTCAGAGTCGTGACGGACGCTGGCTTCGCTGGAGTCGGGGGTGAGATACTCGCCGAAAGTGCGCTGCTCAAGATCCATGTCCTTCCACTCGACACCCTGGTTCTTGCGGGCTTGTCGGCGGAAGTACACTCGCTTGGCGAACTTCCAGGCCTCGATACCGCCGAAGAAGAGACCGGCAGCGATGAAGACGATGGCCCACTCCCAGGTGATGCCCTTGTGCTTGAACACGGTGTCGCTGATGACGGGGATGTACTGGATGGGGAAGAGGGTGACAAAGCCGAGCATGATGGCCCAGAAGAGGAACTGGTTGCGCCAGACATCGTGCATCCATTGGGTGAAGTAGAGCTTGGAGCCGGGTTGCATGCGGAAGAAAGATCGTCGCTTGTCAATCATCTCCCAGGCGAGGAAGAGGGAGAACCAGGTGAGACAAGCAAAGGTGGTAGCACGAGCCTTGAAGACGGTCTCACAGCTCTCGCTGTAGTTATCGTTACAGTCCTCACCGAGCTCACCGTTGCCGAAGGCATACAGACGAAGGACGAAGGCGCTGAGGCAGAGAGCCGCGATCCAGAGACCGTAGACACACATATCGATGATGAACTCGAGGGAGAAGACACCAGTCTTGAGAGAAATCGGGGGTCGGCGAAGGATGCCAGCGACAGCACGCTCGAAACCGAGACCCATGTCGGGAAGACCAGAAGTCATCATGATGATCCACATGATCTGGACAGGAGCGATAGGGAAGACGGAGAGACCTGTCTTGTCCTTGAAGACGAGACCGACGAGAAGGACGACGGCTTGAGCGACGTTGGTGGCGAGGACGTGGAGGATGAACTTCTGGATGTTGTCGAAGATACGGCGACCCTCCTCGATGGCCGCGACGATGGAGGCGAAGTTGTCGTCGCTGAGAACGATGTCGGAGGCATCCTTTGCGACGTCGGAACCGGCTTGACCCATGGCAATACCAACATCGGCACGGCGGAGAGAGGGGGAATCGTTAACACCATCGCCAGTCTGTCAAGTTAGCATGAGACAGTAGAAAAGAGACGAGGGTAAGAACATACCATAGCGCAGAACTTGTCTCGGCGGTGCAGAGCTTCAATCATGCGGACCTTGGTCTGAGGAGCACATCGGGCAATAACAAGAGGGAGGAAAGGAAGCTGGTCGACTTCATCATCGGTAAGGCCATCGAAAGTAGTAGCAGTCATGACCATAGTAGCAGCAGTGTCCTCGGCGACGAGATCCATACGGGTAGGCAGGATACCGACCTCAATGGCAATGGCCTTGGCGGTCTCGGGGTGATCACCAGTAAGCATGTGGACGGAAATACCAGCCTGATGGCACTCTCGGACAGCGGGAGCAGACTCAGGGCGGGGAGGATCATAAAGACCAACAAGACCACGGAAGACAAGATCACACTCAACAGTGGTGCGGTCAATCTCATCACCCTTCTTCATGTCGACATTGTAGGGCTTGGAAGCAAGAGCGAGGACACGGAGGCCCATACCGGCGAAAGACTCCATGTTACGGAGGATCTGCTCACGGAACTCATCGGTGATGGGGACTTGCTCCTCGTTATCCTCAGGGCAGTATGTAGCACAGGCACCAATGACACGCTCAACAGCACCCTTAGTGAAAGCAAAGAGTTGGCTAGTTCGGTTATCCTTCATAATGACGGACATGCGCTTGACATCAGAGTCGAATGGAAGCTCAGCGATCTCACTGTACTGGTTGGCGGCGTCGTGGCTGGTAAGGCGGAGACGGTTCCAGTCGAAACGAGAGGCAAGGACCTGGATGGCGATCTCGGTAGGGTCACCACGGGCGTGCCATTCACCGTTCTTCTCGTTGACGGTGGCAAGGTTGGCGAGAGAAGCGACCTCGAGGAACTTGACGAGAGAAGACTTGGACTGGTTGAGGAGCTCGCTGATGGGAGAAACAGAGCCGCACTCATCACCGCCCTGCTTGAGAGGAAGCTCGTGGGGCTGGCTGCGAGACCAGCGCATGTCACCAATGGTAGGGTTGAAAGGCTCGGTTGTGTTCTCGATGAGATAGGTTCCCTTTCCAGGAGTCCAGGCTCCACGGGCAACCATCTTACCTTGGGTGAGAGTACCAGTCTTGTCGGAGCAAATATCGGTAACAGCACCAAGGGCCTCAAGGGACTTGAGGTTACGGACAATAACGTTTCGCTCAACCATGCGCTTGGTACCAGCAGCCATGGTGATAGTCAAGACGACGACCAAACTAGCGGGAATCATGGACAGACCAGTAGCGACGGCGTAGATAATAACCTGCTGGGAGGCATCGAAGTCGTTGGCAGCAAGGACGATAATGGCACAGATGACAGCAGTACCGAAGAGGTAGATTGCCAGACGGGAGAGCTTCTTCTGGAGAGGTGTGCCGACATTGACACCGAGGAAACGGCCAACGGCGTCGGTGAAGGTGAGAGTGTAGGCTTCGAGATATCGGTGAGGCTTGGCGGAACCATCAGCCTTGCGCTTCACGGGGCGGACCTTGCTGTCCTTCTTTCGGAGGGCAGCAGCGATAGCACCGATTTCAGTGCTGGTGCCGGTAGCGAAGACGATACCCTTGGCACGACCCTTTGTGACGGTGGAAGAGCTGTAGGCGACGTTGATACGGTCGCCGGGTCCGGTGTTGTCCTCGAAGACTTCGTCCTCGTTCTTTCGAACGGGGAGAGACTCACCAGTCAACATGGCCTCATCAGTCTCAAAGTTAACAGCCTCAATAAGTCTGTACTAATTAGTAAAGTCCCATTATAAGTGTCAGGCGCGGTACTCACCGAATATCAGCAGGGATCGTATCTCCAGTCTTGATTTCCACAAGATCACCGGGAACGACCTCAACGGAGGGGACTACCTTGGAGTCTCCATCGCGCACAACGCTAGCAGTGGGAGAAGACATGGACCGCAGAGAGTCCATGGTCTTCTCGGCAGAGTACTCCTGGAAGAAACCGACGGTGACATTGAGACCAATGATGAAGGCGACGACACCACCCTCAATCCATGACTTGATACCGAAAGAAACAGCCATGGCAAGAATAAGCACCTTGGCAGACGTCAGTAATCATCAACATAGCGCGGGCAGGGATGTTCATGTGGTGTGAGCAGGTGGGTTAGGGAAAAAACAACGGGCTGCCTAATCAGGTAATATGCAGTCGAGAGGCGAAAAAAAAATAGTTCAGCCATCGAGATATGCTTAAACCATAAACTTTGGAGTGTGTGGGGGCTAGAGGGGGAACTGGACTGCTTTTTTTGAACTCACCAGCGTCATGGCGTTGGCGACCTGAGCGATGATGATCTTGAGAGGCTGAACGCCATCCGCGTCGCCGAGATCGTTGTTGCCAAACTTCTCATGTCGCTGCTTGGCCTCGGCCTCGGTGAGACCGCTGAGGGTATCAGTCTTGAGCTCCTCGACGACCTGGTTGAAACTCAGGGCGTGAGCGGGACGGCTCATGGGCTCGTTGCTCTGGCCAGAGACATGGTTGTCGACGGAATCGTCCTTCTTAGCCATGGTGTAAGTCGAAGCTAGCGGGTCGCCAGCGTGGAGAGTTGCTTGTTGTTGTATATCTCGACTCGGTGCCGGCTTATAATGTATACATGAGTAGTAAGACCCTTAAGCCTATGTCTGGGGATTCCTGTAAGATGATTTGCAGGAAGCCTTTCGTCTGGCGTCGGAGGGTTGTTGGAGATCTAAGTGAAGAGATCCTTGGGGAGAGGAAGAGAGGAACAAGAATTGATCGTGCGGGGAGATGGGGAAGGTCTTATAGACATCTGTCCCATCTTGGGCGACAGAGACAAGAGGCAGAGAAGTCAATGCTTATCTCGCCAGAGTCTTGGCTCAAGTCACCATCTGGGTTGAGAGTTGGACTTCACTTATCCAGCGGACCCCACATCGCCAAGAGCATTACCCAATTTTTCCTTCTCTGCGTTACTGTCTCTCTGTTCCAAAGGCGGGGAGGCATTGGGATTGGGCATTCTGGGAGAGTCTTGGCGATGATACGAAACCTTGGTTTGTTGTTGTGTTGTGGTGAGAGCAGTAGGAGACTCTTAGAGTATACGCCCCCGGTCTTGTCCGAGAGTCCACTCCGCCCCGGGGGGGGTCCCACTGGTGAGGTTCCCTGGGGTTGATTGGTGAGACGCCCACACGGCGCCGTTCTGTACAGTAGGTACGGTGGTTCAAGAGGCTGCTCGCCGTCGGCACGTCATTTGGAGACTTTGCAGCACTGGCTACCAAGCATCCTGTGACGCGGCGTGGCGGGCTCGGTATCAATTGGCCTTCCTGAGTGGGCGACCTGAGGCTTGGTATTCTTGGGAGACAAGGGTTAAAAAAGAACCATACCAGCGCCCATTACACTACTAGGTTCAGAATAAACCCGAATTCGAATTGCCTTGGAAGAGGGGACAAAACAGCGGTATCGACAACATCGTCAATGCTGTCTGGGGTTTGCAATGTCAGAGCCTTGTTTGAAGCCTTGCTCGTTGTCACCTGGTGAGGCTCTCATGAGGCTTCCAGGGACCTGCCAGTGCCGTCACCGATGGTGGATACACGTTGCAACCGAGTTCAGTTCACTGCATCTTCAGTGCATAGGGCCCCTAGAACCGACAATAGACGAGTCCGCTCCCAGAACCTAAGTATACCCCCCTCCCCTCTTTTTCCCTCACCCATGACACACACCATTGATTCAACTCTGTAATGTGGTCTGCTTCGGTGGTATTCCCTTCTCGACGAGGAAGGATCAGTATTGGCATTCTCTGGGCATACATAATTTCTGCTCGCCAAGTCGTCACGTCATTGGGTCGTTGGCAATCATCACCGTCAACCTGGGCTCCGTTTTATTGCTTTGTTCTTCTGGCCTGTTTTTCTATCTGCACGTTGGGTGATGTCGTAGCTGTAAGTCTGTAGGCATCAATCAAGTTCATTTGAGAGGCAATACTTCATATCTCACCTGCGACAGAAAAGAAACGGGGCCGGCTATGAGCCGATTGTTGTTCTTTCAGCTCGAGTTCTTACGGCCCGGATTCACATCCCATACATCACGGAGGTCCGAGACTGCACGGCACGGAGTTGTTAATCCACCTGCTGAAGCTGCCCGTTGTGTCACTGGCCAGTCTCGTGACTTGCAACATGGAGATCTTGGGGTTCAAGATCAGATCTTGGGATATGTTTGGCTGAGGAGACGAGCTGCTCAACGCGTTACGCAACTTTGCTTAGCTTATCCCCTTTCAGAAAACTCCTTCGCAAATCTTCGCCAAGGATGAGGTGCAGGCACTGCCACCCTTGGCAGAGGACTTGATGGTGTTAGTCACGGACTCTTATCTTTGCCCAGAGTCTGGAGGACGCCTTAGCTAGCCCAAGTACCTTAATGTTTAGCCCTTCCAGATAAACAGGGGCTTGAGATGCGTGGTGCTAGTGCACTAACGGCGCCGACATCATCCCGGTGGCATTTGCCACTGAGCTTATCTCTCATCTGTCAAGCCAGTATTTCCCACGTGACCGGCTTCCGCTGCTTCTAGAAGCCATCCCAGCATGCGAGTACATGGTACGTAATCAGTCCTCCACCAGATCAGCCAGGATTCTCCTCCAACGTGACAATAAGCTTAAATCATCGGCATCTTGTTGAATTCAGATCCACTAATTTTGGTGCACAATCTCCTTCAGAAATCTCTGCGCTATTCCTTTTAGCCTCATTTCAACAGCTTCGAACAACGAATGAGATGTCCTAGAGTCTGCGCGTTGCATTGCGATTACATACAACTTCTCGAGCAGATACAATGCCAATTCTCTGCGATTCACGTGCATACATACACTAGCCTCCCTTGTCTCCGTTTACTTACTAATGGATCCATTCGAGCAAGGCCGTAAAATAGACGGTAAGGAACATGCCCGTCGATCACTGCCTCTCGCAGCTCAAAAGAGACGCCGGACGCGGAGACGCTGACGCCTGACTATGGTGAACTACCAAGGCGGGAACGAGAGAAGCGCCGTATGCCGCAGCAAGACGGGGAATTAGGATTCTCTCGATCCACTCTAGACGACACTTTGTCCTCACAGAAACGGGGCGCTTATGCCTGGCACAACCATGCGCGGCCACTGCGAGGCTCCCACGGGAAGAAAATAAACGGGGTCACTCACTCTCCTCCTGCTATTGGATCCGTCGCCTCCGGATGCTGTCTCGGGGCGGACACAGCGGGGCGTCAACCTCCCCACGGAGGTGCCCCGGTCTCCAGATGGGAGACGTTGTCCCCTTTCTTTTCTGCTGTGAGGGGGATTTAACCCGGATGTGTCGGTCTCGCAACACTTCGCTGCGGACGTGAGACAATGCGTGGGGGTCTACTTTGCTAAGGAATCGCAGCACCATCGAGTTCCGTTATAGGGAACAATGTGCCCGGACTTGTCTATCTCCGTTTGGAAGTAAAAAGTAATTCTGCTGCAGGTCCCGGAACGTGCAGCTTTATAACTTGCTCGCCTACCATTGGGTGGCTTGAATAGTTGCCGTTATTGCCGTTCAACAGCAGCCTGCAGCTGTTATAGGCCTTGATCTATTAATGGGGTCATCTTGGGCAGCCATGAACGGACTTCGGCATAAAGATGGCGATGCTCGGTCTTCTTGGTCGCGGGAACGGCGGCCAAAGTGACCAAAAACCTGGGGACCCGGCGCCGGAGGTCTTTGAGCAGGAATTGGCAGGGTCTTCTGGCACGGACATGAACATCGGCCGGGGGAGTTTGTGAATGCCTTGATACTCGGCAGATGGGTACGCTCGGGCTTCGGCGATCATCTCAACAAACATCAGAGCACCATCCTGACATTGCGGCTCATCCTCAGAAGCAGTAAGTCGAGCGTCGTTCTTGCGAGCCATTCAGAACCGCGTCTTCAGCAACCTACTCTCTGAAATAATTAGATTCATTGTTATCAGCCGCAGGGAGTTGAGTCTACCAAGCACTTGGCGATATGGAACTTGGCCGAAAAGCTCTCAAATCCACCGGGTGATATGCCATCGTACCATAATTCGAAGGACTTTTTCTTGGCTTTTCAAGAGCCCTGGCATAAGCGCCAGATTTCCCCAGGCTTCCACGATGGCTTGCAAAAACTCTGGGGTGAACCATTCAAGTGATAAGAGCTTCAGCCGTGTCGACGCAGCCAAGCCTTCAGGCAATGGATGCGGTCTAGGCCTCTAGAATTGAAGGCCTCAAGATGTGCGACGCTCTCGAGCCTCTTTTCTTAATTCTCCATGGACGATCCTTGTGGGGGTTACAGATAGTGTTTAGTGACGAAAAGTGAGCGGATACAGTTGAGATACTGGTCGGGCCTTTTCGGTTGTTTATCTCGCTGGTGCTGCAGGTCAAGATTTAGATCTATCTGGTACATGTAAGCGGATCTATACTATGTCCCGTATACTATCTTTATTTGTTACGCGTATCGTGATGAGTTACAAAGTGCGAGGCAGATTTTAAGAAACAGCTAGACTACAGGGTACGCAGTGTTCAAGGGTTTCCACCCACCATCTTACACCAGAGATGGATGTCTGAAGCCAAGTCAATACAAGGCGCCAAGTTGATCACCAAAAAGCTTCTCAACACGTGTAGCCACGATACAAGATGTGCTCGCAACCATCCACGATTCCTCTGTGACAATATTTTGCTGCAAGAGGATCAAAACGTGCATGCTGCAGGACGAGCAAAAGGGAAAGGGAACACGAGAACAAACGGCAGCGGAAAAACGGACACACGCCCCCCTCTCAGCACAGTTCAGCACAGTTCAGTTCAGTGATGGAGCGGAACGGTCAGCGGCCCCACAGGCGTCTCATTGCCAAGACGAGCAGTGTTTGGGTGAGGCAGGGTTACCGTGGGGCGGCGGAGTGGGGAGTGGGCTTGGGCGGAGCCACTCGTAGCGAAGAGGTTCGCAGAGGAGGCCACGTGCCCTCCGCTGAAGGAGCCCGGAGCGGAGGGCGTTGCATCAGGAGAATCTTGAAGAGTCTGGGGGAGGAGGAGGGGGAGGTTGGGACAACTTCAGTTCGCGAGGACATGTCACTCCTGCTTGACATTGTTCATTCCATTACTCAACTCCCCGCGTCGTGCTTCTCGCCAAGTCTATCCTGGAGCGAAGAAGCATTTGACAAGAGCCTTGGCTTGAGACAGGTCGTAATACGACAGCCATCCGCGGACCAAGTGGTCGGTTATAACACAGAGAAAAAGCAAAAACAAAGCCGACTGTCCGGTCCACGCCGAAGAAGTGAGCAGATTCCCGGGTCTCGATTGTGATATCTGTTCATTGCGAAGAGGCGAGATGGTTCAGACTTTGGCTGAACTTGGTGATGGCACGACGTCACAGTCACAGCCCGCAACTAAATGTCCGAAGACACAATCAAGCACGCAGCAAGAATCCTGCTAAGCTATCGATTATGACCTCGGATCACAGAATAATGGACCGGATGGAAGGGATAATGCAGGCTTGCATCCAGGGCATCAATAAACGCTCATTATGACAAGAAAGCCAAGAGCGACAAGACTTTTTTCTGTGACACTCCATGCTTGCTTGAGTCGATGAACATCGCTGGAGGCGAAAACGCCCAGGCCGCCAAGGCAAAGCAATCAGACCCAACGAAACAACCCCAAACGAGAGACCGAAGGTTCAATATTTTCGTGTCAATCCTTGCTCGAGAAAGTGTCAACGTGCAGGATTTCTCATTCAGCCTGATCGACAGCCACCATCCTGAGGCTACTCGCCAATGGCCTTTCGAGAGACACACAGGATAAAACGCACGCGACCATATTCAGAAAAGAGAATATCTCTTGGGTGCACGAGGGGGAGATAAAGGGCCCCTCCCCCGCCTGAGGGATCCTCTTGGCGCTGCGAGACTCAATTCTGTCTCCCCAACCGTCGAGTATAATGCATCCGGGAGGCGGTCCCGGTTGCTGTTACTATTACCTATCGGACAAGGGTGAGTGAGCTAATCTTGACAATTAGAAACTCTGTTTATTAGTTATCGCTGTTTAAGCTGAAGCCGGGAAAGCTTGGCGTGAACTTCGCTTGACTAAGTGATGCATGGTTGAGAAAGTAATGTAGGTTGCGATAACGTTAACGTCGTTAATTAACATAGCTTAGAAACAGTCTCCAAAAAAACCAATTCGCCAGTCCCCAACACCTTAAACACTCTAGGTCTTCTTAGACCTTGGCCATATGATGAAGACAGCACTTCCAATCACCTCCAGGTCCCTGTCGAAAGACGCTATGGCACCAGGCCTCGGTCGCCATCATCTCTCCATTCTGGAGCTTCCACGCAGTGACGCGGTAGTTGAGCGCCGAGGCCATGAGGTCGATCTCTACAAACTCAGGCTCGTCGTGGATCTTGTATGCCGTCCAGGGCTCGTAGCCATCCTCCATGTAGTCGTCGAGAGAGGGCTCGGTGCGTGGTGAGTACACCTTCTGGTCTGGTTCGCAGAGGACGGCGTCCTTGGTGATGTATTTGCGCATGATCTCTGGCTTCTCGGATGTAAGTGCGCGCCAGAGAAGGGCGGAGGCGTCGAGGGTGCCCTCTCTGTTGCGGTACTTGATTGTTCCCTTCTTTGGTTCGCCCATTTTGATGGTGGTGGTGGGTTAGTGAGAGGTTGTGGTTTGGTGAAAGATATATGATAAGGTGAGTTTATTGAGATAAGATGCACAATTGACAAAGATGAAGATTATGAGAGTGAATGAATGATATGAGGATTTCCCCTCTTGAATTGACGTAAATATTGGTATTTCTTGAATCTACATCTTCAAAAACCTGGCATCGTCGGATCCTTGCTTATCCTGACGTCAGAGCCGCGCAAACGCTCCAAGCAGGATATTCCCGACATCCAATTGCCAGAAACTCTGTAACTCAGTAACAGGTTATTCAATTCTATTTCACATGTTTTATTCTTGCTTTTTTGTTCTTTCTAGAAGATTATCTCGCTTCATGCCCGTCATCACACTGCAGTCTTGGCGTTGAGAACAGACACCACCACGTTTCTGCGCCATTCGATATCGTGATTTACGGTCTATTCTTGGACGGGAAGGTGTTCGCTTCAACAACTTTTAGTTTAACGATAGACTCGTTGCCAAGAAGAGTCTTTCAAGAGGCTAGACTTTGGAGAGGGGAAAAGTGGATGTGACGTCAAACAAGGGGTCCAGAAGACCTCGTGCAATTGTTGAACAATAGTTTCTTATATTCATCATATCGTGACTCGTTACAACTTTCGTCAAAAACTAAATACAATATTTCCCACGGTTCTTGTTATAGCCAAGCAACCTGTATACTATTCAGACTAACCGTGTCTTTTTTTCCATCTACGCCGATTCTGTAGAGAGAAGGGAAAGCAAAATTGCGTCGTGCAAGATTTGTCTATAGACAAACACAAGAAAACAATGTTCTTCAAGAACATGACTTCAGTGAAATCTCTCCTTGATGTACACCATGGCTGCGAATCCAGCGCAGCACTTTGTGCTCATCTCATGCTTGCACCAAGGACACTTGACCGTCATGGTAACACTCCCAGCAAAATCTGTTGAGCCGGCGCTCAGTACACCATCGGGGTTGGACATGGCTTCGTAGAGCCTGCTTGGCATATCGTGGTAGCGCATGCAAGCGCAGCACTCGACAAACATCTTGGCGCTTGGTTCGCCCTGGTGCTGATGCTCCAGGTTCGATTGGCGACGGAGCGTCTTGAGTGTTGCTTCCGGGTCAGAGACGGTCGATCTATGGCCGCTCTGCACGGAGCGGAGACGTCCTTTGCTTCGGGGCTTGTGCTTGAGAGGTGGATATGTCGGTGTTGAGGCGAAGCTTGTCTCGTCGGAGGAGACGGGTGTTCGGCGGGGTGTTGAGCTGCGGAGGTTGGCGTTTGAGAAGGCTTCCATTACTCTGTTGGCAGCTTCTTGGATGGGATCGATTTCGGGGTCGTAGGGGTTGGTGTCGAAGCGATCGATGGGTGCCATTTGGGGGGAGTTTGTGTAAGACCAGTAGGGACTGACGGGGCCGGCGGTTGCGTGCATTGAGGGCTTGATGGTTGCGATGTTGGGCGAGTGGCCCATTTCGGATTGGGGAGGGGATGTGTGCGGCGTGCTCATTGGAGATACAGTTTGGATCCCATCGGAGTATGAGGACTCTGATGAGCTTGTAGTAGGGCGACGACCAGTTGGTGAGCGTGTTGTTCCTGGGGTGAGGTGCTTCACCGGAGCGTGAACGTGCTGAGTGCAAATTGGGGCATCGTTAGCACCAGCCAATCCCTTCGGCATGGGCAAATCTGTCTTTGATGACACAGGCGGTCCGACAGAAGAGGCAGTACTCATCTTTGACGAAGTACTCTCTTTGCTCATCGTCGACGAAACCGAGTTCTGCGCTGAATGACCTCTGCTGAACGCACTCTTGGCAGCATCCTTAAGCTTCCATTTCGTGGGCACAGCGGGTTCTGAATCAGCAGTGATTGGCTTCGGTCGCACACCCGGCGAAGTCTGTTCATAACGGATGCTCGGGGGATTGTGTCTAAACAATTTATCCTTTGACTTTGATGACTCGACCGGAGCGCTCTTGGCTTCATCGGACGCTGGTTGGTTGTGGTTGAGCCGTGTGAGGAGTGTGAGAGACCCTCGCTTTGAGCTTCTTCGGGGCGGTGTTGGAGGGATGGAGAGACCTGATGATGCCGATGAGCGTCGGGGTTGAGGTTGTGTTGAGGTTGTTATTGGGGGTCTGGAAACAGTGATGGTATCTTGCTGGGGAGGCTTCTCAGTGTCTTTGGGCTTGGCGGCTTGTTTCATGCTCTGGTTCGAGGAGCGAGGTGTAACACCTTGTTCGCCATCTTTGATTGAGCCCTCATCTTTCTTGATGTAAAGACCGCCTCGCCGGTTCAGACCTTGGGCTTTGTTGTACAGAATCTCGCTGTCGGGTGTGTGCGCGGTGTTCTGATCACCCTCATCGTCCGTGTCGGCAACTGCACAATCATCACTGACAGAACCACGTCGAGCTCGAGCGCTCCAGAGGTAGATATTGACTGAACCCCTTCGACTAGGCGACTTGGGCGGTTTCGATTGACCCCTCGCACCCGATGTGTTGATGGAGATAGGCGGGTACGCTCTTCGTTTGGCATCTTCCTCTTTCTGCTGGGGATTGACCTTGAGAGGCGTAAACGACCCATGGCCGAGGAACGACTTTCGCATAGCTGGATGAACTTTGCTGTCGCCCTTGGCCTGGTCCTCGAGGACTTTCTGGTGGAAGTCCTCCTTCTTCTTCTCAAGCTTCTTGCCACCCAAGAAACCAGTAGCGCTAGTCTCATCGAATGAAGCTCGCTTGATCTCGAATGACTTGCGGAAGATGGAGCTAAGTGAGCTGGAACGACTGCGTCTGGGCTCTTCGGGATCGTCGTTGTTTCTACCAATTGAGAATCCCAATAAGCTCGACGAGCGCGATCGTCGCTTCTGTGTTGTTTGAAGCGGCTCAGTTGTGCTGCGTCCTTGGGTTCCAAGAGACGGAGGCGACGGTTTAGGTTTACTCAGCTTTCGACCGCGAGGCTTGGGAGCGTTCTTCCAAGCTTCTTCGAGAGCTTGGTTCATGGCTAGTTCTTGCTCCTTCTCCTTCGCCTTTCGTTTTTCTTCCTCTTTTCGCTGGAGCTCCTTTCGCTTCTCTTCTTTCTTCTCCTTCTTCTGACGCTCGTAGGCTTCCCAGGTGGGTGATTGACACACAGAGCGCTGCTCTTCCACATCAGGGGGAAACATGAACGCCACGGTCTTGTGGGCGGGCTTGTCGTCTTTGAGCTGCTCGGATGAGGATGATTGAGAAAGATTCTTTCCAACGGGCTTTCGGGGGATCATGTTTGGCGACTCTGAGCGCTCGGGAGCTGAGAAGAGAGGAGAAGGAACAGCAGAGTAGTTTCGAACAGGTGTAGGACCTTTCTTATCCTTTGGTACCAGCTCAAAACGACGAGGAGGGTGGCCTGGACTGGGTGGTACTGAGCCACTGCTATCAGTGCATGCCGGAGATGGAGGCACAGAGCCTTGGTGTGTTCGCTGAAACTGTGCGAGTACGTCAGCCAAACCCTCCAGAATCCCGCCAGTTTCTGCGCTTACATTGAGCTTCTTCTCTAGATCGAGCATTTGCTGCAAACTATTTGAGCGAGCGCGCCCTTGAGGCGGTTGAGCAGCGACGAGCATGATGAAAGCCTTTCTGCTTTTATTTTGGCTCTTCTACAAGCTCAAGTGAACCATTGACCTGAAATTGGCGGGTGAGCGCTGCGAGGTTCTGTGAGACAGAAATATCGGGAGAAACTGCGCGTGAGCTGGGTTGGACAAGGTGGGGTGAAGCTGATTGCTGCAGGTAAGCGCAATAGTAATAAATCTGAGAACAGATTCTCTGCTTCTTTTCGCGGTATTTGCGTTTTGTGTAAATCTGACCAAATGCGCCCAGAAATTGATCTGCTGCCCGCGTTCGGAGCAAGATGCTATCGCAAGCTAAGGTCAAAAGCGGCTGATGATGTCTCGGCTGGTGTTTTATTGGTAAATTGGTTGCAAGTTTCTCATTCCAATTCGTCTTTTCCCTTCTTTTCCTTCTGAGCAATTTGAGAAATCCCAATGAATGCGGGACAATTGAGTGAGAAATTGCAACGGATGCGGGTATCTCGTGATGTGGTGGGATTGACTCAAGACGAGATGAGACGAGCTAGAAATCGCCCCGACTTTTTTCTTACTGTTGTGCAAGCGGGAAATAAAGAGGGCGGGCTGGGTGAGAGGAAATTGCTCTGTAATATGGTGACACAAGAGCGGAAGCGTTATCGGAGAGGTAGAGTAAGGTCAGGTACGGGAGGATGCAACGTTGGTTGGGCTCAACAACATGCACCCATTTACATGGATATGTAAGAGATAAATTAGAAGGAGAGAAACAGGGATAGATGTGAAGACGGGCAAGGGAGATTAAGTGTTGGAGGAAGAGTCAGTGGAAATAGAAAATTCCAGACAGTTCCGCTCCCCGTGTTGAGGTTTGTATCTGGAGTGGCCCGGCCAAGCAGTGTCAGGCAATCAGTATCAGTCAAACAAGCTTAGAATCAAGCAAGCAAGAAGATGCCGATGTCCCAGCTGCAGGTTGGCAGTTCTTTTTCTGGGCTTACAGTAGTTTTGACTAGCTGCAGATGGCCAGTCCCAAACCAGCTGAGTAGCGGGACGGTCTGGGCCATGGATCATGATATCTCAACCTAGCGACAATGGATCAGGCCTGTTTGTGGGCGTAATGCGATTGTCATTGCGGGATGGCGGCATTGATTTCTAGAGTATCGAACATGGTCCATTGAGAGCCTGACTAGGGTAAATCACTGCAAGACAACCCAACAATGTCTGCATCCATGACGACTCTCAATTGTCACTGGCTATTCTGTTTGCGTACCCCTCAACATCACCATTGATGCTTCCCAATTCTTCCCAATTCTTCCCCTCACTCTTTGTCTTCGCAGCTAGACCCAAACCCTCAACTGCAAGATGCTCGTAAGAATCAAGCAGTGGGTTTAGAATACGAACTGACGAGGTGGGCACTAAAGACGTGCGTGGCTGAAGTGTCATGGCCCAAATCGCGGGGCTATTGGTTCGGCACCTGCGGGAGTGATCCACGATGGCCTTACAGAGCGAGCGAATCCTTTTTTAGACTGGCAGGGATCACCAAAAATAGCAGCACGCTCAATGGAACCATCCCGCAGTATAAGGCAATTACACGAATAGAAACCATGTCTCAGTATGGAAGGATACGAACTCATCGACCGAGGCAATTGACGTTCTGGGGTTTAGCCGTTCTGCATGGAAGCTCGTTTAGGTCTTTTCTACTCTGTTCTTCGGAAGGAAGCGTGCGGGTAGAGCAAGCTGGGAGGAGGGGCTGGCCGGTAACATGAACCGCTTATGCGCGATGAAGGCTGGGTGATAACGATAAAACTCAGTGTCACGGGTAACGTACTGTAGCACAACGTGGCAGGCCTGTTCTCTCTGATTATTCCCCTGATCCTTTGAACCAAATGGTGTAACTATCCCAGCCTTCTGCCTATTAAATAGATGGCAGCGGGGAGCCATCAGAAGGCTCATGACATGATCCAACCACCCCGCTATCAGAGATAGCTAAAGTATCGTGGAGGCTAACCACCAGACTTTAGCTGCGCGATGATGTGATCTACCAACCAGTGTCTTGTTTCTCGTCGCCTAAGGTTTCTGTGTAATTTATCGGGACGGTTAGGGCCGTGCATCTGGGGCTGGAAGGTCAGACGGTGGAACGGATATAGCCCAACGACGAGCTTGACCTGATACGATTGAGGCAACATTGGATAGGTCCCAGAGACTGCATTCTAACTCATGGCTTTCGCTCACCTGAACTCTCCGCAACATAAGATCATTTACTTCAATTCCAACCACCAAGCGTCCAGAAGGGATTGAGTCAATTGCCAGCCTCAGACAGTACGGCAGCACGGTTCGGCATCGCTCAGCTCCACGAATAGTCTTCGGGAAAATACGATCCATCATCCATCTAAAACATTGACAAGGTCTCAGTTCCTTTCTGGAAAGATTTCCGTCCGGTTCAGGTCTCAGTGGCCATGCCTCTCGTATTCTCGCATCCCCATGCTCGCGACTGGGACCCTGCAAGAATCTGGGGCTCTGTGTAAATATAGCAAAACATCCACTCTTGTGCTTTTTGTCGACAGCCAACGCGATGCAAGATATTATGCATGGGCCATGGTTGGAGCGACGAAATTAGATATGTAAGTCAATCATATCCTTGATTGAGATTTTAATAGATGTCTGCTTGCGTTTGCTTTGATGATGAAGGACAAGAGTAGGGTAAATCTGTGGGACGGTTGATGGAGCGATTTTATCGTGAGTGTTACCCTAGGGCGAAATCAAGAACGAGAATATTCAATTGTGACACCATTCCCACGTGTATTGGAGTCCTTCAGAAGCTCATGTCCGATTCCAGCCTTTTTTTTTGGTTTGGCTGCATATACATAGGTAGTTTCGAAGTGAGAGGAGTATGTAGCTCAATATGATGCAAGTGTGATACAGCTGAGCTTCATCGAACAGTCACTCACCTATAAGCTGGTTCCTGCTTGATGGAAATAGGATGTCTTACAGGCTATTATTGCAGGTTTAATTCGCTCGATAGTTGTTCAAGACGATTTGAACCTCCATACTGCAGCCAAGAAGCAGACGTAAGCCCTTATTACGCCCAAATTGTTCATTGACCAGCAGGATGGCCACTAACACGATGCCGAGCCACACAACATCTTGTACCTGCGTGCCCGAATAACACGATGTAACCTTTACACCGATCCATAACTGTTGTGCTAGTCGATGAAACAACAATATTCAGTATTGTAAGGGGAGGCCTGGTAATACAATGAAATCGGCATTTGCCATTATTTGTTAAGAGCTGTTCGAACTCAGACCAACAGCTTCAGTACTCAATGACGTCACACGACATCTTCCAAAGCGCGACAGAAACACTGATTTGACGAAAAGTCATCACAAGGTACTCGCTGAGATCAACTGAAAGTTATCAGAAGCAAACAGTAAAAGTTCAGGCTCTTGCATGGCTATTGTAGGTCTGTCACTCACCTACGTACGATTCTCCAAGCGCATTACATAAGCATCATCTTCCGCCACTCGGACCCAGTTATTCCGAGAGGGCATCTTATCCCCGCTCACGTGAGGGCAGCTCCTTCCCGCCCACACTTGCAAATTGACCCAAAAATCTTACCGCGCTTTCAGCCAGCCGTTCGACTCTACCATCCACATCACCACCAAGCACATCATTCATCATGGGTAAAGTTCACGGATCTCTTGCCCGTGCCGGTACGTTGCGCCCGCCCTCACGACATTTGTATTTTCGTTGTCGCTAACATTCTCGCAGGCAAGGTCAAGTCTCAGACTCCTAAGGTACAACGACGCTCCGACAACGAAAATCCGACGAAACTCGATCACTAACCATCGCGATCCTACAGGTTGAGAAGCAGGAGAAGACCAAGACCCCCAAGGGTCGTGCTCTCAAGCGCCTCAAGTACACCCGACGCTTTGTCAACGTTACCCTCACTGGAGGAAAGAGAAAGGTGAGCAGACTCGAAGCAGGAGAATCACACGCAGGTACAGGCGCTGACGACTCGGATGCAGATGAACCCCAACCCCGGCTCATAAACGACTCGTCAAATCGACAGGAATTGCGGTAGCGGGAATGTGGACACGGTTCAACACAACAATGGTTGACTTCACTCAGTAATGGGATGATGTGATGGATTGGGTCAGGGTCGCAAGATAGGCTGAGCCCCCTTACGAAAAAAAATAAAAAGGAACTGGCGAAGAAGCACTACGACTCTACTCGGCGTCCGGTGTCAGTTGTCACAATACAACAACATTTGTTCGCGCAAGGCATTTCTACTGCAACTGTGAATGTGGGATTTTTCTGGTGAATGGGCGACTGCGCCAAACATGCCAGTCTGGGGGGTATCGTAAACGCTGCGAATTCTTTGCGCTTCTCGGCGAGTGACTCATGCTGATGGATGACATCCTCGACTTGTTCGTGCCTGAGGATCCAGAATGTCAAATCTGACGGAAATGCCACACCATGATCTCGCGTAGAACAGCTCGAGGTCAGGAACACTCATGCTCCAAAACCGCAGACAGCTTGAAACCAATGCCTCCAATAGATTAATTGATGATTCGAACATGAATGCTTTCGGTCTCATTGCTCGCGTCACGTGATATCAATTCCACCTTGAACTCTGTACTTTGCCAGGCTGTGTTACTTTGGCAAACAACAACACGCTCCTCGCCATATACCCTATTTCTCTCCCTCAGACCACAATCCGACAAAATGGCCGACGTGGAAATGGACGTTGACGTCGAGGCGGGCTCTCCCCCTCCCCCCGCGCGAAACGAATCCGACATGCAAACACACACCAAAGCCACAGCCGTCCGCTCCATCGAAGGCTGGATCATCGTCGTAACAAACGTCCACGAAGAAGCAGACGAAGAAGCCCTACAAGATCTCTTCGGAGAGTACGGCGAGATTAAGAATATGCACCTGAACCTCGACCGAAGAAGCGGCTATGTCAAGGTAAGCGCAGCATGCGAAAACATGGGCGGGTTAGATTGGATCGCTGATACAGTGGTGTTTAGGGCTACGCGCTTATTGAGTACACGACGCTGGAGGAAGCTCGCGCTGCTATTGACGGCGCGCACAACCAGAAGCTGCTTGACCAGACCATCTCGGTGGACTTTGCGTTCGTGCGACCTCCGCCTGGCAAACCTGGGCGTGGACGAGGCGCTGGTGGACGGAACAGAGGGCGAAGCAGGAGCCGTAGCCCCGAGGGCAAGGATCGCGAGGAGCGCGACTGAGCGAGACGAGTCGAAAATCATGGGATGGACAAGAGCACTGGATGAGAAAACGCAGAGACTTGATGCATGCGCAACCGCCGACGTGCGTGGCCAGAGCACGTTGGCAGTGTAATTTTGATACATGAGGTATGTCCATTTCGTCGTTTTGCTAGAGATCATGTCCTAACACGCATGCAAGAACAGAATGAGAAGAACACGATCCTTGGCCTTGAACTTGTCAAGGGATTCAATGGCGTCTTTGAACGAAAGCCAGCACTTCCCGAACCCATCCTCGATGTGACATGCAAATACAACTTCTCTGACGGGCACCGTGACTTTGGCAGGGACGCTTGGATAGTTATTGATGCGGGCTTAGGGACATTTCACGTTCGGGCGACAGAAGCTACAAACACGCAACGATGTCTTAAAATTCTGCTCACGGTATCTCGATGCGCCTCGACTTGAAGTAAATCTAATTTCGTCTTGATTCTCTTCCTTTGTCGAATTCCTCACGAACTGCCCTCCCGCGTTACTCAGAACACCCAAGTAAACGACTCCTTCACATTGAACCTCGTCGATTGTCTACACGATTAGCAGTCATTCTCACCTGCGTAACGGGAACTTACCTGATGTCCGTACTCGATGCACCGATTAATACTTTGAAAGCGCCCTCCTCAGCAATCCAACCGGGAACAGTCTCATCATAATATCCAACAGCGTACTTATCCAACTTGATGGTGATATGTCTCGTTTCCTCAGCTTCGAGGAACACCTTCTCAAACGCCACAAGCTCCTTCTCAGGTCGTGGCAGTCGACTCTTTTCGTCGTGGACGTAGAGCTGCACGATTTCTGCACCAGCGCGGGTTCCGATGTTGGAGATGGCGAGGGTGATCTTGATTTCGCCATCGGGTGTAAGGGTCTTCGTTGAGATCTCGGGCCGGCCGTATTCGAAGGTTGTGTAGGAGAGACCGTGGCCGAAGGGGAAGAGGGGCTCGATCTTGGCATGGTCGTAGTGTCGGTATCCGATGTAGAGGCCTTCGCCGTATAGGACCTTGTGGTTCTCGCCAGGCCAGGTGTGCCACGCTGGGGTATGCTCGATGCGCTTGGGGAACGTGCTCTGCTTGGTGTCAGCGAGGAACACACCACAGGTCAAAATCACTTACTGGAAGCTTGCCACTTGGGTTCTCGATACCGAAGAGGACATCCGCCAGGGCATTACCAGCTTCTTGTCCTTGGTACCATCCCTGAAGAATTACAGGCACTCGATCGACCCATGGCATGTGCACTGGGCTACCAGATTGGTTGACGACAACGGTCTTGGGGTTAGCTTTGACAACAGCTTCGATAAGCCTGTCCTGGTTTCCATCGGCAGGAAGATCCATTGTCTGTCGATCGTACCCCTCCGACTCCCACTCCGCATCAACTCCAACAACAACAATAGCGACATCTGCGTCGCGAGCCGTCTGGACCGCCTGCTGGATGTAATCCACCTGATCTTGCTCCTTGTATCCGATACGGCAGCCGCCGTATTTGTGCGTGATGCCGAACTGCTTCTGCTTCGAAATGGGACGAAGTTCATTCGTCATCTCCACGCGCAGCTCAACAGCTTTGTCGGCTTCCATGTCAACGTCAACAAGGTAGTCAATCGAGCCGTCAAACATTGCCTCGCCTTCTTCGGTCCAATCCCACAGATCGAGAACCAGCTTGTCATTGATGAAGAGCTTTCCAGGCCCAACGCTCATGAAGCTGATGGTGTGTTTTCCTGTTGTCCTGGGCATGAGGAACGTCGTGGCCACGGCAGACCATTCGGGACCGACTTCGCTCAGGGGTGCTGAGTCCCAGAGGAAGAGATCTGTGTTTGTTCGGCGCTGCTTCACTACTGGGTTGCCCTCGAACTTGTCGCCCGCATACCAGTCGATGTGAACGCCTGGTTTGCCCGACTTTTCCGTGCAGTACTCAGATGCGACGGGGAGCCACTTGTGGATATGACAGCCTTGGGCGAACAAAACTTTCTGCTTGGATACCTTTCGGATGCTGTCAAGCGGAATAGTGTTGTAGTACGGGTTCAAACTTGCACTTCCACCACCACCTGCAATATGTCGATTGGCGTTCGGTCCGATAACAGCGACCTTGGTAGATTTGGGACACAGTGGAAGGATGCCACCGTCGTTCTTGAGAAGCGTGAGACCTTCGTGACCAGCGGTTCGGATGAGCTCTCTGGTTTCCTCGCGGTCATCTTCCCGCTCGGGCGCCTCAGGCGACATATCACCTCCCTTCAGTCGCTCTACGAGCGTAAGTACGTTCTCAGCTGCTTGGTTAATGTCCTCGATGGAAATGTGACCCTCATTGACGGCTGCGACGAGCTTGTCCAGACGCCATTTTGAGGAGTAGGGGAATTCGATGTCGCATCCTGCTTCCACGGATTCAATTGATGAGTTGATGCCCCCCCAGTCGGAAACCACGGTTCTGCGACAAGTCAGCGTTGTTCTGTAGCATAGGATGACTCGGTTTACCCCTCGTATCCCCACTCTCCTCGGAGGATGTCTTTTAATGTGTGCTTGTTCAGATCAGCGTGGACGCCGTTGATGAGGTTGTACGAAGTCATGACAGCCCAGGGGTTAGCTTCTCGAACAGCAATCTCAAATGGTTTCAAGTAGATCTCCCGAAGAGGACGCTCCGTGATGAGCGAGTCTATCGTCAACCTGTTGGTCTCTTGCTCATTTCCAACGAAATCTATAGCCTTGTCAGCATGTTCCTACCAAATTGTGTCATTCATGGTGTTTACGCTTGATAGTCGCTGCAACACCCCTGTCTTGAAGACCCTTGATGTACTGTGCTGCCAATTTTCCAGTGAGAAGGGGGTCTTCGGAAAAGGACTCAAAGTTACGACCACCGAGAGGATGGCGGTGCATGCAGACTGTTGGAGCGAGAAGCATTTCTGCTGATCGAGCTCGAACTTCAAGTGCCAGATGCTGTCCGACTTGGTAGAGAAGATCTTTGTTCCATGTTGCTGCGAGAGAGATACCGCAAGGGAATAATGCAGCCTACACGCTCAGTTTCAGTCCTCCTTGTGATGCCAGGCGAATATCACTGACCTTGGTGCCGCCAACAAAGATGCCACCGCGTGCGCCATTGGGACCATCAGTTGTCTTGATTGAAGGGATGCCCTTCTCGGGAATAGCTTTTGTTCTCCAAAAGTCTGCGGCTGTGAGGAGTGAGACCTAGAAGGGTTAGTGTATGAACACTCAAAGAACCAACAACCCATGCCTTTTCCACCAGCGTCAGCGTCGTCAGCTTCTCTCTTGCTGCAGAGCGAGTATCTCTCAGATGTTGAATCTTTTGCTGGGGACTACATGGAGGAGAGTACTCCGTATCAGGAGTAGAAGGGGTGTTTGAGTCGTTCATTGTGCTACAACAAATGTCAGAACCGTCACGTATGGTGATGTCTTGCTACGCCGTGCTTCACGCCTGATATACAAAGTTGAACAAAGAAAGCACAGGCAAGTTGAACCGAGGTACGAAAAGAAGAGTATGTATCAACAAAAACCCAAAATGTGATAGCAGCCTCCCTTATACCATCCCATCTGCAAGCAACGTAGGCGAGCGGCACGTAAGGTCATCTGCAGCCAAGTAACATGAGGCGAACGGGATAAGCAACAAAGCACAATCGGTTGACTTAAGCTCGCGATCGCAGGGAACAAGGATTCAATGTGCATCTGTCGAGATAGGCATCCGCTCACTAATAAGCTGTAGCAGAGATAGCCCCGCAGCAGGGTTGACCTGTGTATTTAGACGGACCGGCTGAACAGGCCGGTGAAAGGCCCCAATAGGGAACTTTGGTTTGGTTTCAGAGATGAGAAGACGGGGGAGACTGGATGCCGGTATATGCGGACCGTGAGAGCGGAAGACGACACCGGTGGTTCCGGGAGAAGAGAGATAAGAAGAGAAAACACGTGGTGCGATGAATAATATATTAGAAGTGGCGGTAGTTCACATGTTTTATGCAAAGTGACATGATGTTGTGAATCGTCTTATCTTTATGATCTCAGCTGAGATGGACATTCCTCCTTACGACTCTCATGTATGATGATGGGCTTAGAGGAGCGAACCCGACAGCCTGGGACATAGCACCTCTGGACGAATCGGGAAATACGGGTCTGCGGCCCGTGATTCCCAACGTCGGTCAGAGCGCACCGCCGGGGAACTCGGAAAGCCAGCTAAGGTCTTCCGTTGTAGTGTTTGAAGGAAAAGACCGTGACTTTTACGTATAATGCTAGGTTCGCATTGGAAGTCAAGATGCCTTTTTCGTTGCAGTTGCCGCATGTGGAAGTTTCGGCACTTGAGGAGGATATCGGGCCTTGGCTTAAAAGAGAATGATGATGGGGCCTCAGATAATTCCGGGCTGTTGAATGGGGGCCTTTTGGTATGAGAGCCGGTAAAGTGCCGATGCAGGCGGAAGCAGGCGGAAGCAGATCATTGAGTTTAGATTGTTCTAGTGCACAGTTTGTTTATTGACTTTGGAAGTGTTGGAATGTTTACGTGCCGTGCCATATGGAGGTGGACTATTTTCTTACTGTCAACATCAATTACCTACATATCAATGGATTGTCTTTCAAATGACATGTTTCACTTATAATAATTAATGTTTACGTCCAAATTGACTAATGTTTCAGATATTCCGGCTCATCTAATGGATCGATCCCCATGCTCCGTGTGTCCTCCGGCTAAGAGGGGCCGGCTCGGCGCCCAAGGCTATCGGAAGCATCCGCTTACACGCGCCGACATCCGCACGTGCTGGACAGCAATTGACACTCGCAAACTAAACCAATCTCACAACATCAAAGAAACAGTCTCATAAACTCAAGATCACTGATTCTATATCCGCGCATATCACAGCATGCGGCGCTCAAGGTCAAACTCAGAGTACTCCCTGCAAGACCTGTCTTACCGTCCACCGTCCCATCGCCCTTCTCAGACGTCGGATGCAAACAGCACAGATACAGGGCCCCGAAACAGCAACACCTCCGCGCGTGGAGATGTCTCCGCTGCGCCGCAGCAGCAGGAGGAGGAGGAGAAGAGGTCAAGGCTGGGGAGGTTCTGGCACGAGTATGTGAGCTGTGAGGTTGACTTTTCGGCGTCGAGGGATCATCTAGGTATGTGCACCGAAGGAACTGAGGGGAGATTGGAGGAAGATCTTTGACGGGCATGAGGAAAGGGGTCTTGTGATGTGGGCTTGAGAGATGGGAATGCATACAGGTGTGGTTCGGCTCGTGGGGTAGTGTTGGGGCTCTGATATGCACTGACAGAGGGGATGGGATATAGCTGAGGCTTGTAACGGTATTGACGTGGGGTTATAGCCAACGAGAGGACGTTTCTGGGTTATCTGCGTACATCAGTCGCCATGTCAATGGTTGGAACGTTGATTGCGCAACTGTTCTCACTGCAGCACGAGGGCCAACATCAGGCATTTGGATACTTCGTCACAGGGAAACCCTTAGCGATGACCTGTTACTCCTTCTCGATTGGGACGATACTTCTCGGTGCTGTTCGATCATGGAGACACCAGCGCACTATGATGAGTGGGAAGGCGTTGGTTGGGGGACTTGAGCTTCACCTTTTGGGGTTATGCAGCATGTTGGTATGTATCACTGATGGATTGGTGATGTGTGACTAATGTGTTTAGCTTCTGCTGGTATTCTTCTCTCTTCTTCTTGCCATCGATGTTGTCAAAGACAAGGAGCCTGAACATGGTGCAGCTCCTTAGTTGACGACCTCATGCCTCTTGGCGCAGTGCGCAGGAGAAGCTGGGAAAACAATGCAAACATTCAGAAACTGCTTCGATTGAAGTAGAGGCACACCCAAACAACCCCAAAGGTAAGTGCTTTCAATCCATCCTCAGACACTCTTGCTCTTGGCTATCCTCTTCTTGCTAGTCCGCTTCTTGGTGCCCCTGTGAATACGAGCCCTGTCCCTACGTCTATATAGTGTTAGCCCAATACTGATTAAAGAACAGATGGCACCTACCTGGATCGTTTGGCAGAGTTTTCGTACTTGATCACAACAGCTTCTTTACGGTCCTCTGTATTATCACTGACTGTCGCCGAAGAACCGGACAGAAGGAGGTCAGACACGGAATTTGGGTCGACAGCTATCTTGTCTACCACTTCGATGTCAGGGTCCGTCGTTATTGGCTGAGGGCCTGTAGTCTTGGGGCCTTGGGTAGGCTGGAGTACAGGAGTGCTCGGCACCTTTTGAGCAAGCGTTTGTGAGGTGTTGACTATGTCCCTGCTTGAGGCTTCTGGCGACAGAGATATGTTCTCAGGCTCGGATGTCTGTCTCCCTTGAGACAAGATCGCACCGAGCCTTATCAGCCTGGCTTCGAGACTTTCACCGCACCGAATATATACATCTATTGGTGCCACGACCGACGGCGAAGAGGAGGGACTGGGTATCGGAAGGGTACATCCATGTCCTGGGTTGGGATCATGGCGGTCTCCGATCTTTTGACTCTCAAGAGGAGCGAGGGTGTTCCTTGAAGGATCAGGATTGTCCCTGTTCACAATCGTCAGTCCCCATCGACAATCAAGGCTGTCAACATACCGCCTATAAGCACTCTCCTCCAGGGAAATACTGCTATCGCGTCTGGGTACATTGTTTACTCTCTCAGTCGACTCACAAGAGCCACCAACGCCAGATAAGAGATGCATGGTAACTGACACAACAAAGCAAGAACACCATTTGCAAAGGACGCGTATCCTGGGGGCGGGCTGACTAGTTATAGGGCTTCCAATAACAGCCAGGCACAAAAGGCTCCTCCCGTTACCGACAGAGGGGAACCAGACCCGACCATCTGGGACTCGAGCGCAGCGCAGCCATGAACGGTCCCAACAGGACGGGACCCGTCTATGCACCGGAATCACATCCGCGACCGGGGGAAGATCAAGCGAACCCGCGAGGTTGGTTGACAGGGGCCGCTGACGTTACTGTAGGTGAAGGGGAGGCTTGAAACTCCAGTTCTTGGCTGACGATCTCACGGCTTCATCTAATCTTGGACAATCAGGCATTTAATCCGAAGAAACTCGAATAATGTGAAGCGGTGAGACGGAGGAATTGACCTTGTTAAGCAGCTTCAACAGGAAAACGACCTGCACCGTGAGAGGGATTTTGGGGGCCGAGTTCATGTAAACTGCGACCTTCCTCGTACAGCCTGCAGAACCGACCTGTCGGTAAAAGGGGTTATCTTCCACCAGCCTGGTAGGGCACAACCACACCAACTGAGAGGAATGTGACGTTATTGGCTGTGTGTTGGTTGGCAACACCGCTGTTTCAGCTTCACATGTGGAGAGAGAGGGAGGGAGAAGGGGGAGGGGGTGCAAAGGGACCTTGAAATTACAATTAGGGTTGCTTTTTTTTGGAGGTTGGAGTCAGGTGTTGATGTGATAGAGTTGTTTATGATTCATGTTGAGGAGAGGTTTTGTGATTGACGTGCAGCAGCCTTGGCCTCGGCTTATATGGCTCGAAGAGAGATGACGGCGGTGCAATGCACAATGATCAGACTCTTTACTCATATTCTTTAGCAGCAACTAATTCAATTGAACTCAATTGCACATTTCCAACACATTCTCATCTCATAATCTCTCTTCTCTCCATCTGTAACTTCACCACCGTCCCTTGCACCCCAGCTGCACCATCCCTGCTCCTCGGTTGGGGGCCTCAAAGTTAATCATCCCCCAGTACCTACCTAGCTCTGAAGCCTCCAGCCGATCATCGACCTACTCCGTAATATCTGATGGATTCAAGCCTCCCTCACCTGAGCTCCAATTGCACCTCCATCGTCAACAACATCCAATAGCGTAATTGGTTTAGTGGTAAAATTCTCCGTTGCCATTCGAGCAGTAAATTGAAATTAGTGAAAGAATAGTGGTTTAAATTGGGTTGACTGCTATTTACCATTGGCCATTAATAATCGACTGCCAATTATCAACCATTATTACGAATGACTCCGATCGATCAAAGGCTGAAGCGCGTTGACCTCTGTTCCAAAAGTTTGCCGCCCATATCAAACATCATCAACCGTCGTCCAAGGTAATCGTAGACCATCGTTGTTCATGGCTACTTCTTTCGCAAGATCTTAGACTCTCGCTCGATTTGATCCAGTACGCTCTCTTCTCCATAGCCTGGCCTTCCAGGCATTGTACCCAAATGAATTAAATGGGCAAACCTCGCTGGAAACTGAGGTTCGGAGTCCAGCTCTGAAGCTGAAGGCATTGGACCGAATTTGACCACCGATGATAGTTCAGGTGTTTCATGAATCATTTTTTGTGTCAGTAGATTGGCGCCATCGGCGGCGGGCATGTCTGTCATCTGAATCAGATTGCCAAGAGCTGGGTCTGAAATGAGATGTTTCTCAAACTGTCCGGGAGTTGAACCTCGATAGATGTTACGGCCAATGGGGATCGGATGGGGTAGTTCTTCATCGGTGCTATACTTGACTGTAGAAGAAAATTCGGAAGATTGGCGGTCGTCGAGGCGTTGCGATTGGGCTTTGTTTTTTGCTTTTTGCTGGAGATCTCCACGGAAATCCAGATTATACCAGCCAATCTCCGTCTTGATTCGATCATGAGCGGCATAGATCTCTTTCTTGGCCTCACTGGATTTGCTAGCCCACCATTCGTCAACGCCGATATTAGCGGTGTTCAATTTGGAAGGAGTAGACATATCGATATGCCTAGCCAATGTCTTCTGCGAAGAGTGGGCTGGTATAACCGTGCCAGGGGGGGCAACAGCGATGCAAATCTCGCATCGAAGGCCTTCGAGCCCATTCTGTCTAGCATCAATGACCGCCCGGCGCATGAAACGTTTAAAACCAGAATGGAATTCGCTGTTGATGTGCCGAGGTAGCCTACTTGGGGCATATCGCTTGGCCTTTGTTTCCTCATCGACAGTCTCGTCTTCTTGGCAGCGAGGACAGACCACGGTAATGCCTTGTTGTTGCTTTGTTCCAAAGGCTGAGTGCTCTGTACCGACATTCAACCAGATTTCCATAGCTGCTCGTGCAGCGGCACCGTAGTCTATCTCGGAGAGCTGATTAATATCCTCGAGCTCATCAGGAAAGGTATTGATCATCTGATTATCGGCAATCTGGGCCTGGAACTGGTCCTCGGCGTCGTCCTCCGGGGTGTCTGGATTGTCCTCGGGGAAATCGACGCTGAGATTGAGGCTGGGTGATTCCATAGGCCCGTCGACGCTGGCTGTATTCTCATCATCGGTGTCGACCTCTGGAGTCTCAGTAGCGATTATTCGTCCTGCTTCTCTAAGTACATGCTCATTGAACCTGTTGCACATCGACTTGAGTTCCTCAACTTGTAAGTTGCTTTCGTCGATTGTGGTGGTCGCTTGTTGCTCTTGGCCGAGCTGCCTCATCGCGGCGCGGAGAGCTGCTCGACGGATCACTCGATCACGATTCTTCTTGGCCTTTTTGTCACCATCGTGAGGGTATTCATCGTCCATCTCACGCAGTGTTCGAAAGAAGTCGTTCAGCATCGGTCCCAATTGGCGCCTCTGTTCTTGGTTCAGCCGAGAGAAAGCTAGACTCTCATCGATGGGCCGACTGTCAATGCTACTAGGGCCATCACCGACGACCATAGACATTAGGTCTGGGAGGGCTGTCCTGCTTGATGTATAGTACTTCTCCATAACAATAGAGTCTGGTTCGTGGGCCATAATCGCGCGTGCCATATCAGGCCCCAGGTTAGATACAAGATCCATAGCAGTATTTCGCCGGATGCTGTAGAAAGTGATCGATTTCGTTAGACCAATCTTGGCTCCCCGCAACTTGAGATATTCTGTCAAAGCAAGTGAGGACATTGGCTGATCCTCTTGCACCGATCGTCCGGCATTTGCGCCTTTCAGCAAAACCGGTTTCTCTTTGAACTCATCTTTGATGAGAATGTGTCTCTGGCGCTGGTTAAATAAGTCGTCCAGGTTATCGATGCCGACCAAGACTCCTCGGCGAAGGGCAATTGTCAAGATTCGATGAGGGGCTGAAAGCTCAAATGTCGTTGTACCCTTAGGGCTGTTCAGAGATCTAGATCGACAGTGGTTAGTTGATGGATATATGATAATTGGAGATGAGATAACTGACATTGTCAATACTTGATTAGTATGTGCCTTCTCGGGGTCGAACGAATTGGTCTTCAGATTCCGAATTGTCATCTTGACGTAGAATACACCGATGCTCGAAGTCCGTTCAATCTGAAAATCACCCCAGACTAGATATGGGAGATGGCGACCCTCCATGCGATCTGGCATGCCCAAGGATCCTGGTCGAAGGGCGGCGAGGCGACTCAACACCCAAGCCAGGTGATGGCACTCGGCGAGCTCAATACAAGGCGTCTCTCGAAGATCAAAATCCATCATCTGTAGGATTTCCTAAGTTCCTACGCGGGTGGTGTTCGGACGTGATGATCGAGGAGTGCGAATTTGGACCTGGTTCTGGAGATAGCGCATCATTTCGGTCATCGTTGCCTCAAGATGGCATCGTTTGGGAGGGTCGATGCCGCGCTCGGGATATTTTCGCAGCACCCAGAAGCACATACTCCGTCGATAGTGGACGAGAACTTGATAACTGATGGAGTCATCATCAATAGAACGTGGGACACATCTCTCAATCGCAAACACCAGAAAGCGGCGGAGTTGAGACTCTAATCGAGCCCATGGTTGTGCACCGCTTGATGGGTCAGGGAAGCATAGACGGTCAAGATCTCCCTCGCTGAAATCACTGCTACTCTCTTTCCCGGCCAAAGCGATGCTTGCCCATTGTCGATAGAGGTTCAAATGCACGTCTTGCTGGATTTGGGTTCTTAAAGCATGATGACGAAAACCGACGGCCAAATTGTCAAGCTCTTTTGATCGCTCGTTTAGCTGGAACAACTCAGAGTCAGGCGCGTCGAGATCGACGCCAGAGACACGCTGAAGAAATTCTTTGAATCCTTCCTTCTTGCGGCCAACACGACCAGTAGCCGGTGTCGACGATGCCATGGTCGCTCGGTTTCGAACAACGCCAGATAGCAATCGGGATATCTTTGGGTGGCAATGTTGTGTGATGGAAGGAGAGTAAAAAGGCCGGTGAGGTATGAAGAGCCAGCCCCACCCGTTTGTCAACGAATCATGTCGAACAATGCGCATCCACCAAGGAGTCCAATGTCAACACAACAACAGAGGGTGGTTTATTAACTAGAGTGCTAAAATACGGAGCTAATTATTGTATTTATATCACTGATTGATAATGATAAATAACATCCTCTGTAAGTAGTTCTCGATTATCTTAACTCAATCAAGTGGCGTCAAAATTCCATGAAAATACTTACAAGATTCCGTTGTTAGTAGTAGATCTATGCGCAAATGCCACCCCCCACCATCTGCCGTCAAGCGTTGGTAAACACCAATGATTCGTGTGAGTCCCCACGTAATGCTGTGACCTAGATACCTTCTTAAGTAATTCACAACGAATGGGGAATCAATTTATCATCAACGAATCCCAACCTGTCTTAGTATACCCTTGGTAGGTAAGGTAGACCAAGGTATCGCTAACTACCTAGTAGGTGTGAAGTTCCCGATGAACCATATCTCCAGTCAATCATCCATATACAGGATCTTCATTCTGCCTCCAAAACTACAGTCAATCACCACTGGCGCCTCCATCATCCAGTATCCACCAATTGCCACCTTGCTGTACCAATGGGAGGGCAATTCAAACGTTGACATCAGCCTTCAAACGTTATCATGGCCTGCCAGTGATGCTTGGTTTGCCAGGTCTATGATTGACTGGTCGTGCTCTCGTTTGTTGGCGAAGAGCTTTCGATCGAATTCTTCTCTCATGGCCCGCATCTCGTCACGGAGAGATCGGATTTCCTCAAAGTGAAAGTTCGCTTGGCCCTGAAGTCTTGTGTTCATCTCCTGTCGAAGACGAACGATCGCAGCAGGCTCAATTTCTTCCCTAATAGGTGTATCAGACAATCGCCCACGCTGCCCAGAATCGCGTTCGGGGTAAGGTGAGCGATAGTCTCGTGAAGCTTTGGAGGCGGTGTCAGTGCACTGTCTTAATTGAAACCTGTCGACCCTTATAACTTACTGGGATGGTAGCCACCACTGGCTTGACGATCACCGCTCATGCGATAATTGGAAGCTGAGAGGTGGTGTCAGTGTACTCTGTTAATTGAAAGCGGTCGACCCTCATAACTTACTGGAATAGTAACCACCACTGGTTTGACGATCACCGCTCTGGCGATGATATTTGGGGTCAGCAATACCAGTGTTTCCGGTCGAGTACGTTGCGACGGCAGGTTCACCGGGTAGTCTGAAATCCTCGAGAGCTTGTGAAGTCTGTCGGTGATAGAAGCCTGGCTGCTGTTCACCTGCATTCTCGATTTCAATTTCCCTCTTGATAGTGATAGGCTTTCCTCGCTTCTTGCTGGTGTCGGAAGCCTCGTCGTCAGAACCTTCATCGACGGCCTCCCTGCGTCTCTTGTCAATGCGAGCAGACCGCTTGGGCTGAGGAAGCCATGTGCCTCCCTTCTGCCGGTCTTGACCCTCGTCATCAATGACCCGAGAGGAGCTGTGGCTGGGAGGCTCAGTCTTGGTTCTCTTACCAGACTTCAAGTTGGAGGCCTTGGTGTGGATGGGAGATGGGGCGTCGTCGTTATCGTCACTCTCTTCATCTGGGAAGCCGGGGCCATCCATATTGTCAAAACTGACGCTGGGGTATTTTTCCCGGAGCTGATGATTCATCTTCGACAGTTTTCCTGGTCCGTATATTCCATTCATGACCACCCAGTGGCCGAAGTTCCAGTCAGTATCTTTCCAAACCTGGTGACTGCTGGCTTGCTTTAGGTTGGATGGTGTCTGCTTGACCAACTTCAATAGTCGAAGGACTGTCTGTCGAACGTCCTCGGGCCATCTATTTGCGTGCTTATCCCATATCTTCTTGATGGCGGCGAGTGCCTGCTGGTCGACGGTCGCCTGCGAAAACTCGCTGGAGTTAAGCGAGGGAAAGTCCGATTTGCTGCGCGAGCCCTTCGCCATTTCTGGCAATCTTTAGTCGTCTAAAAATGAATAGACCAAAAGGATGAATGAGTAGACTCACCGTGATCTCGTTCACGTCAGCCCGGGAGGTGGTTGTGATCACTGACGCTTGGCGATGCGAGGTTGCGGCTGAGATCGTCGTCAACGGTCAGAGGGGGACGGGAAATAAAAGAAAAGACAGTCAAGGTACCTGGAGACAATCGATGGAGGATCTCAGTTGCCTCAGGCATATACAATAGTCTGCTAAGGCCAGTAACGCATAATGCCAGCGTCTATAATAGGTTACCACTGCCAGTGACGCACAATGGCAACGTCAGTTGTTGACAGTGCTCGATTTATAATGCCAGCGTCAGTTGTCGACAGTGCCATGATTCAACCAGCGTTGGTCCTGTCGATGCCAGTGATTCATAAAATAAAATTTCAATTGTTAACCTTTCCTCTGTTCCTTTCAAATCGACGTTGCCAATTTCAACATCTCAACCGACTGGCCAAGCTACGTTGGAAGATATTTTCTTTGATATCGATGCTATTCGATTATATCTCAGTTTGCGAAGTTCAAAGATATCTCCCCTGAACAGCCATCCACCTAGGTATGGAGGAAACAGGCGAGTCCTCCCGGTCAGGAGCCATAGCCCACAAGGCGAAAGACAAGGCGAAAGACAAGGCGAACGACAAGGGCTCGAAGAAGACAGATTCCACGACCACCACTGTGCCCAAGCCTTCCGTCGATGCGTCCAAAACCAAGAGATGGGCTTCGGTTAGCCCTAACTTCGTCGACGTCGGTACTGCAGTGACTCATAACAACCTCGACCAGCTTGCATCTTTTCTCCAAGCCATCATGGGCAAGATGGGTGACCACGACAAGAAATTGAAGTATGTAATCCATGGTGATGCTGTTCGGCCTTTCTAACATCATATGTAGCAAATTGACTAGCGACGTTGGGGCCATCAAGAAGGCTTTTGGTGGTGATTCGGGCAACACAAGCCGCCGTTCGTCAATGGGCAGTGTCAGTCATCAGTCGTTGGCTAGCGAGGCCTCAATTGGCGATGGCTCTATCGAAATGACTCCATATGATGAGGTTCTGAACAATCTCGAGCTCCTGGATGGAGTCTTCGAAAGATTCATCTTAACATCCGATTGTAAGCCTTTGACAAAGCGAACGAAGAATCTCCAGTCTTTCGTCGATGGATTCATGCAAGCGGTCCAACAGGGCCAAGATCAAGAGACCGCGGTTAACGGTATGTCCTTGTCTTCATAAAATGACTAAATCTCTTGTCAATGTTCCTAATTATTCGTTTAAACAGGCAACATCATCAGCAAATTGCAGTCACTCGACAACAAGGACGCCCAGGATGTTTATTTGACCCTCAGCAAGCGATTCAACTCTCATAAATCAGAGGGTAAGAAAGTTGCCACGGTCACACAAAGTTTTGAAACGGACATCGTCGACAATTCTGGTGGAGATGGCGACGGCGGAAGTCAATCGACTGCAGCTCAATCTCCCAAGGGAAGAAAGGGAAAGTTTGTTGCCCGGCCTCCCAAGACACCGGCTGCCCGCCGTCATAAGAAAATGAGCTCAATTGCCATCTCGTCTGAAGATGAAGACGATGAAGACGATGGAGACGAGGCCGAGAGCGAGGTACCAGCGTCAGCTTCAGCGCCAGCACCAGCGTCGACTGAAGACGACGACTCGTCCTTTCAGCCTTAGATCTCTCTCGATAAGATAAGAGGTAGCTTCCCTATTCCTCATCGATTACCTTATTAGGTATCTCGACTGAATCATTTTGTGGGGGATTTACGAATGGTTGATGGTTGCCAACGTTTATGGTGGAGGGGGTGGTGGCAATCACAAAATTGAGAGCCTGTCTATACCTATAGGTACTTACCTCAGGAGGTACTAGGTAGTAGTTAACTTCCCTACCTTCTTCAACAACGATTATTAGCCAAATCTCTCCATCTACACCTTCCTCGTTGATGCTCATCGCCATCAAAATCCCCACTAATTTTACAAATTTAAATTATGATCTTGGGAGTTCCTTCGGAACCCCCAAGATCATAAAGAGCCCAGGGTTCGATTCCCTGATTACGCATTACAGCCATTGAAGCTGAAGAACATCTCTTTTGCTGGATGAGATATTTTTTTTTTTTTGGTGTTTTGGTGTGAAAATACCATTCACCAGTGTCGAGCAGTTTTGCCTTTGTCAGGTGGCAGAGCCCTTGGACTCGCAGTACTCATCAATGTCCGCATACGCATCGGCAGTTTTCTTGAGATACCATCGCAGATCTTCAACCCTTGGCAGCGGGGAGAACCCCATTTCTTTATCCTTCACACATCTCTTCGTGAAGTTGTAGTCATATACCTGCGAAAAGCGTTTAACATCACACGATGAAGAGGCTGGGGTAGAAGTCGCAACGTACCGAAAACATGAATCTGAGATCCCTTAGCTTTTTGCTTAGTCTGGTTTGTTCCGGTTCACTGAGGGTGTTGGAACAAGCAATCTCTGGGGCATCAAGGCCCCCCAGTGCATTCTTGCATTTCTCAACAATCTAACATCATATCATTATCTACCACTGCCAACTCTAGCAAAAAGCGCCTGTTCTCACCTTGGGGAAATAACACAAGAGATCATAACATGAATCTCTGGCCTATGATTCTCAGCAACCGTCTCCAAGCCTATGCGTCGCCTTACCGTAGAGCCCTCAAGCGAAACAATACTATTCGATGCTTTCTCCGTGACCTCTTGCATGCTCAATACCCGCTGGTTGAACTGTTCCTCCAATTGAGCGCCAGGCCGTGTACACTCAAGGATGAGATCTTGGCATGCCGCGGTGATTTCTTGATGAGGCGCGAGCCATGCCTCCCTCGCTTGTATTTCTTTCTTGGTGGGGATTTTCGCTTCCCAGGGCGGCACATTATACTTCGCTTCCCAGGGAGGAAGAGGAGGAAGATTCATGCATGCGATTGGTGCGGCGAGGGCGAGGATGGGAAGACCGTGGGCGAGCTTCATGGTGAGGGAGTGTGGCTGGACGTGGAAGCTCTGCCTTGATGCTGGAGGATGGATGTGACTCGACTTTTTACAGCAGGCAAGACTGGCTTCTGGAATTCACATTCGCATAAATGGCAAATTAATTACACTTGAGAAGTGGTATGCTGATTCATGACTCCTCTCATTAAAGTATCTTACGCCTCACAGAGTTCCGTTCGTGGAGGAGGAGGAGTCAACCATGGGAGAAAACGGCCGATAGACTTCAGCCCTCGACCAAAAGTAACGCCACAGGCAACATCTTCCACGAAGTGAAAGGTCTTGGAGCCCAAGAAGTCAACCTGGTAGCTGGCGTCAAGAGACAGGCAGAGGGTGGATGTGGCATTAATCTTCCTTTGACTGAATGTCTCCACCACAAGGAACAAGCCAGCATGCAGTATGCAGATCAACACAGCATTCACTCAACGTCAGTCACATACCATGTACGAACACAATCTCTTCGCTATTTGTAGCTATCCCTCCCACCAACGCCAACCGAAGTGCCCAGAGCAAAATAAACGCTAAAAAAATGCCCATAAATGCAATCTGGTTTTTATGTATGCAAGAAATAACCAGCCGCTGGTTTGACAATATCTCACAGCTCGTCCCGAGGCACGTCGAGGTTAGGCAGCTGGATCGACCACCACCTGGGACCGACAGGAAGACCAACCCAATTTCTATAAAGACGCTGGAATTCCGATGTAAAAACATGCCACCTGTTATTGTCAGATTCTGCGTACATGGTGTGGCGGAAGAGAGGCATAAACTTACAGTGCCTTAGGCGTGCGCACCCATCCCTTAAGTATGATCTTAATAGCAGCCTTGAATTGGGCAAGCTCGAACGCAATGTGAGCAAGAGTGCTGTCGTTCTCCGGACCCTTCTGTCGAAGCTCGATAAATTCCCTCACAGCGTCATCCATCTGAGGGTTCTCCTTGGCCTCCTCCTCAAACTTCTTGTTAAGCTTTTCGTTCTTTTTGAGATCATCAAGACCCTCCTGCTCCTTCTCCGCAAGGACCTTCTCCTCCATCATCTGGCGGAACTGTCCAATGTTATGGAGAGAGCTGCTGATGCGGGCGTAGGTGTTGAAGAGAGCGACCAGCTCGGTGCGCTGGAGGTAAGGAACGTCGTCGCTATTGTTATCGAGCTCGAAAAGAATCTTGAGGGCGGTGCCGTAGCCAGCGGTTTGGAGCTTGCCCCAGAGACGGCACTTGTCGCAGCCAACACAGTCCATGAGACGACTGACGTTGCGGAAGCGGTTGCGGAAATCCTCCTTCAGGGATGGCCCTTCACCGTTGACAAACATCAGACTCTCGTCGAATATTTGAGGGACACTGGCAGCTTTCTCGGTGACCTCAAGGACCTTGGCGCGAGTGGCTGCGTCCTCAGAGGTATCTCCCATACAGAACTTGTAATCCTTCTTCTGGAGATAAGGGCCAACCTTGGCGATAGCGCGGGTCATGAGCGCATAGTTGAAGTAGACGTTTCCAATGCGCTCGGGGAATTTGTGCAGACGGTGTTCGTAGCAGGACAGGTTAGGGCTCCACTCGCCAGTGGTCTGGTTCAGGAAGTTCCAGCATAGATGAGTGCTGATGCTGGCGTGCATACCGGACATGACACGGTAGAACACACGCTTCTCGAGACACTCATCGTCAACCTCAAAGCCAGTGTTTGCGACAAACGGAGTGTTGGGGTTCTCCTGGCGGCGCTCCTCAAGCTGAGCCTGGCGACCCGCTGCATCAAGGATCTGCTTGAAATCTTGGGCAGCAGGACCGCGGTTCCATCCAGACTGGCCGAGATCGGCAGACTTGGGGAAAGAGCTCTTCTGGAAGCAATTCTCTCTGTAAATGGCATCCCAGACCTGCTTGGCCCCATCGCCTGCATATCCAGTGAATCGTTCCGGGTTTCGAACCAAGCTCACGTAGTCACCCTTTGAGCTCGCGCTCTCGTCCTCAGGAACACAGTAATCTCGCTCGTCGCACTCATCATCGTACTCGAAGACACAGCTCTCACCCACATTCTCGCCGAGACTGCCCCCAAGAGGTCGCTGAGGATGTTGGCGCTGTGCCTTCTTCCCCGGATGTTTAGCACGAGGACCCTCAAGCTTACCGAGTTCATGTGCACGCCAGATCTCTGGGATATCCTCCTCGTTGTCCAGCGTTTCGACCGCGCATCCAATGTTTCCGCACATGCCATTTTCGTCGTTCCAGAAGGGACATTTCTTGTGAAACAGGTTTACTCGGTAGTGGGAGAAGAAGTCGGTGTTGTGGGTGAGGTCGTCGACGGCGGGCTTGGTCAGGGAGTTTAGTTTATCAAGGGTCGCATACGAAGCGCAGGCATCGCCAACGATTGACTTGGGCGAGATCTGGAAACGTGTTAATGGTTACTTGCGCAGTGGCGTGGGTGGCGATAACGTACGTGGCATTCATCGCTAGAGCTCTCGCAAGAACCAGGTGCAGCCCAGAGGGCAAACACAGAAAGATAGAATAGTCTGCTAGCAGACTTCATTGTCGCTGAAGAGCTCGAGCGACGAGCCGGTGCGTATATGTCAAGATGGTGTATAACGAAAGATAAAGTATGACAGAGCGTTGATGCTACAATCGCCAACGAGTGAAAGGCGACAGTAAAAAAGTAATACGATGTAAGAAAGAAGAAAGAAAAAAATGTCCCGTCTTCAAAGCCGTCGTTTTGATGTAAAGAAGAAGCGACGTATGAAAGTCAGCCAGCGGCAGGTAAAGTAGACTAAAGTGGGTTGACGGCTTCGGCGGGCAGCGATGGACACTTTTCCTAAAGGGGAATGATGCGACTGTGTCGAACGGTACTTGTAATTGTAATTCAATATTCAATGGAACAAGAGACGTTGCGAGTAAACACAGACAAAGAATGGATTCACGGGCTAAGAAGTAACCTGAAGTACTAGTTAGAGACGGAGGATTTATAAATAACTTGCTTGTGTACTACCTACGGACGCATTGAAAGATGACACGCTGGCTGTTGATGTAGGTACCAACCTCCATGCAGAAATGCTCCGACTTCCGCGAGGCGAAGTAGCATTGATCTAGAACTCTACCGAATTGTCTCTTCTAACAGGACCTTTAATGAAGTCTACAGGCCCAGATAGTTTTAGCAAACCTCTGCATTTTCCGCTAATCAAGGAGGATGGTCCTGACAAGAATTGAAACAGTATAGCAGCAGCAGCAAAGATACAATGCTCTGCCCTGGACTCCAATTGTATGCATAATCTTAGAGTAACGGTGTAAGTGAAATCTGTCCAAAACCACCAATTACCAAGCATGTCGCCGATCTGAGCTGATTTGAAAGCATCCTAGCGGATTTAGGACAGCTTCGGACCAAAAACATCAGACGATCTGCCGGGCGGTGGCTTCTGATCAGCTCATCTCATGGAGGGTCATCGTATTCCAGTGATTATCCTCGAATTGCATAATTCGAGAGTCGCTCAACATTCCCCATCCAACCAAGACCCTCATATGACATCCTCCCTTATTTTCCCACTCGCTGTTTCACAATTGTGGCGCATTCACATCCATGGCTTTGGAAATCAGCCATGATTCACGGATCATCGACCGAAACGCCACATATCAACAACGACACCCTCCCCCACGGACCTTCATACGTCCTGTAAATCGATCATTTTGTTTACCTATTATTATGCGATGCTGTATCATCCGTCTCCATGTACTTCTGCACCCAGCCTCCATCACAAAGCCCATTTTTTGTCCCATCATGCGCTTGTAGAAGGGGTATCACTGAGCAAACTCTTCTTCTTCCCCTCCTCCAAAAAAAGGGTAGCCCCAAATCAGAGACATTCAAACAAATAAAACACGTTTAGAAACAACAACCAGCAAACCACTTGTCGAAGCCCAACCAAGCCCAAACACCGACGCGCGACGCGTTTCCGGATCGTTCCCAGATCCAACTCTGTATTATAACGTTCCCCACACGTCTTGGTCGTTAGGGTCGGGGGGGGATCCAATCCTCGACTCCCATTATTCGTAGCCCATCCACTCTGTCATGTAAATTCCCCCATTGCCCTGCCGCTCGGACAACACCTCAGTGTCTATGCGTCATGCACAGACTTTGGAACCAGGAGACCGGTAAGTCGCCTCCCTTTACATCTTGACAGAGAATCGCATATCATAGCATATGCATAACAAGCCCAAGGCCTGCTACCGACTGAATGAACGGGGATGTTGCGAACGTGATGAACCAATAAGTCTCTTTTTGCTTCTCTCTCTTTATATCTCAACGTGAACGTGCAAACCGTAAAATCGTGAGCCGACGTGGAAACCTCCGTCTGAGCTTGAGTATGGCACCGACAAAAGGGTGCTGCGCAGTAAATATGTATGGTACATGGGGGGAAATCTGAGTCGTGCGTCTAGCCGATTACTGGGGGGGTTGGAAGTTGAGCGGTCGCCTAAATTCACGTTAGCCATCGAGACATGGAAGGTTGATCCCAACATTGGGATGTCATAACAACATACTTGAATAGGAGGATGTGCGGTTCTGGCTCGTGGACCTCGTAGTGTTCCCATCCTAGACTCTTCACGGTTGTTAGTCCTGATTGCTTGCAACCTCGTCACCCCCGGCCAACGATGGAGGCACGTGTTGGCAAGGGCGTGAAGTCTTACCTGAGTAATGCCAAGAGCTCGCCATTCCTCCTCCCACAACAGCTTGAGAGTACCCTTGGAGGTATCATGGTAGTCTTTGGGAATAGCCTTGAGCATGGCTTTGGGGAGCTGAACATGACGGTATTCATATTCGCTGTCCGAGTATCGTGCGGAGTAGTGGATCGAGTCGATGAATTCTTCCACGCGAGCGCGCTCCGCGTCTGACAGAGGTCGGGGCGTCTTATTTCGGCGAGCGGTATCGATGTCGAAAGGCATTTTGGCGGTTGTTTTGTTGGTTGATGAGGGGGGAGAGAGCTCGAGGTGCGGGGAGGGGCACAAGAGCTTCGGCCGATCGATTGGTGAAGTGCGGGTCAAAAAACAGAGATCCGTGATTTTCCCCAATGGTTTACGAGGTGGACGGTGTGTCGCTGCGTTTGTAGAGCCTTGAACGAGAAGCAGGTGAATGCAAGACTTTGCGAAATGTTTTGAGAACGGATGTCACGCAAGATCGGCGAGAAGGTAGAATCTTGCAGCGCGAGGCTGGGTTTCTCGGAGGCGGTCAAAGATCTTCCGGGGTAGAAACTTGGATGGAGACGGGGGGAGGGTCCTCTTGTAGAAACCCGGCTTGGGGAGCCTCGGTGGCTTGAAGGAGGAAAACAGAACGAGGCCGCGCTTTGGAAGCACGAAAAAGTCTTGGTGAGCGTGAAAAAGAACCGTGGAAGAAAAATCAGAATTGACTCTTTTAATGCAAGAGTCAATCGAGATGGAAGAAAATCAGTAAATCCTTGCGGGTAGAAGTGAAAGAGGAAGAAGGTGCAGAAGGGAAGAAAGAGGATGAGGAGGAGAGGAAATAAGGAAAGATTTTGGTGATGGTGTTGAGAGGGCGAACCTGAAATAGAAGGCAATGGATGGCATTGGATAGCACCAACGGCGTTCACTCTTGTAGGCGGGAAGGAACCTTGCTTTGATTTGATTTGGTGGGTGCAGGTGGTTACGCTTCAGTGAAGAGGGGTGCATTGGCTCTGCGTGGCTTGAAGAAAGTAAACAAACCATATACCTCCCCAAGCAACACCAAATAAATCTCCCTCCTTTTGCTTCCCTTCACGAACAACGAGCCCCCAGATTAGGCCTCAACCTCAAGCATGATACCTATTCAGGCAATCAATGGCTTCTGTCTAATCACGTTGTTTCTCCTAGTCCAAGCATAGCCTCCACAATGTCTCTCACGTTGCTTCCCTTGAACAGTGTTTTTGCAAGTTGGAGATGATCAGACCAGTCATGGCTTTTGTTTACATGGAACATCGTCGCTTTTTTACATCAAATCTACCCCTCCAATTCAAATGATCGACGTCGTTTATTACTCAATCTCACTGACAAGGATTCGCTTTCCAGGGGACCTAGCTACGACCGTTGAAGTTGGGGGCCGTGAATAACAAGCCCGCGCGGTTCTGGGACTTTTTCCATTGCCGTTGCCAGCCTCAATCACATGAATCTTCGAAGGGGTCCGTGCGTTAGCAGCTTCTGATAGTCAATGCGTCTTGTGAAGCTATTCAAACCCAATGGTGCAGTCTACAAGACACTACTGCAGATAGTGAAGATCAGAGTGAAATAGTCTCAACTGGCATTTCCCCCTCTCCCCAACAAGCTGAAGGGCCGTTAAACTCCCGCGCGTGGCAACCAACACATGTTTCATTCTCATCCCTCAAGTCCTCTTCTGTCCAGTGTCGAGGCAAGCACTCATATCATACTGCAATAGTGGCCTCTTCTCGCATTCCTCCATGTTCAGCTGCTGTATCCTCTTCTCAGCTCAACAATACCCTCCCTCGCTTGCCTTTCCAAGAGCCGAATGTCACGTCATGTCGATATGCACGATGTCACATTGTGCTGCGACTTATCCGGGCATCCGGTCTTGTTTTGCCTCGCTTGCTTATAATTCGCAGACACCCGATTCGCATTACACACATAGTTGTTTTTTCTCGATTGCACCAGTAAAACTCAATGTCTCGAGTTGATCCTCGGTAGCCCGAGCAACCCGAAACTTCATGACCCCAATCTTCTAGAATGATAACTGAGTCCAACGCATCCCGAGACAATCCGGCAGTTTCACGGGGGCATGCGACCCAGCATTTTTTATGTGACTCTGTTTGCCCTGACGTCGGTTTATGTTGGTTCTCCCCATATAAATAACGTAAGACTTTTGTTAACTGCAGTCGATGATGACATGGAACCAGCTATGTCATGACTTGAGAAAAGAAGAACGCTTCGAAGATCCTCCACCCCGGCCAGTCTCCTGCAGTGCAATGTGATGCACGGCATTTCCAATCTTGACCTTGATGCCAGCAACGCTAATCTCCCATTTCTGAATGTCATCAAACTTGGGTTGTCTGAACAATCGCAGTGTCTTGAGTGACATCTCATCCCCTGGTGGGTGAAATGTCCAGCCAATGGATATATGGAACGCATCTCCCACTGGCTCCTTGGCTTTACCTTGGTACAGCGGCGGCTGTCCGTAGTGTGTTGCAACCGTGTTACTCTTGGTCAACAGTGAAGTGAGCTCTGGATTCAAAGGTTTGACTCCATCCTTACTGTTGGTAGGAGATTTGGGACCACTGGCGACACGAAGAATGAGAAACGTGCGATCCGAGTCTGGTGATCTGTACCATGCAAGTCCTTGTGGTCGAACAACAAAGGGAGCGATACCACTGTTGTCTAGGGTCTCTATGATCCTGTCCAAGAACTCGTCCTTGTTCCCTGTGGTAAGGGATAGAGGCCGAGACAGACTTATGTGAAGGGGTAGGGGTGATCCCAGGTCGCTTGTCAGGAAGTTATGAAGCTTGATCTCACTTGACACTTCCTTCCCGATGTCAGCCATGAGGCTCGTCAACAAGCCATGCTGTTTTGTTGAGGGATGCCCTGGAGCAAGTCAGATTTGCATGGATTGAAGTTGAGATGACATCAGAAACTCACATTCTGTATAAACATGACTGGGCCAGTTACCGACTACATGAGGAACTTGGCGCTTCCTCCCATGGTGTAGACTCGGATCATCAACGACACTCTGTCGAACAGTAGAGGCATACAGGTCATGAAAGGCATCGGGCAACGGTGGCATAGACGAAGCGTCCGCATCTTTGCTCACAGAGCGAGTATCTCCATCTGTACGCTGGGAGGAGTGGGTCGCGATGCCGTCAACTCCCTTACGGCGCTTGACATAGTGGGAATCGGGACCGGAGCTCTCGTCGTCGGACTCCGAGGAGGAATAGTCGACGAGGGCCATTGATTCAAACCCGGTAGACCGTGTCGGAGATTTATGTACGTCATACAGACGTAATATCTTGGTGTTTTCTTTATCTCCAGATTGAGAGCGGATAATCGGCCTGTCGTGGGTTGTCTAAATTGTGTTTGGTATTTTTTCACGGCAATTATTCCCGGTGAGTGGGGCGAGGGGAACGGGTGACGACGATGGGGTCTGATGGCGTCGTTCACCTTTGACTTCAGGCCCGTTTCAACGGTGATGATCCAATATCTATGGTACGGTCCCTTTTGGTTTGATTGTCTGCCGTGCCTGGGTTGGTTTTTTTTTTTTTTTTTTGGCAATGATGCATCGGAAAGATCCGATGTCCGGGATGCCGGGTATCTACATTTGCTACTGATCCACGTGTTGACGTAGGGTAGCAATGGGACGTCATGGGTGATAAAATGCGTCAGGTCTGGAGCCAAGCAAGCAGAGTTTCTTGGCCGAGATATCCAGACATCGGACGATCTAGTAAGGTGCCATTGAAAAAGGTACAAACCTTGAGGCTAAAATATGAACTTGAGGGTGTAGAGCAAATGCAACTCTGCTGGTATGGAATTGGTGATGCCGTTGAACTCTTCGATAAGGATGGTAAAGCTTCGGCCCTTGATACTGTTTCAGATGATAATTATGGACCGCTATAGCTTGTATTCTAATTGCAGATGTCGGCATTGAGCTGATCAATGCAATGCTTAAAGAGGTAGCGATCTGTGATATCTTGTCCTACAGGACCGGACTCGTCGTCTCCACAAGCCTGATCGAGGTGGCCTAGGCGTCGAGTTGGGGTCCGCCAGCTGTCATCCGTTACTTTAGCCTTTGAAACACCAACGGGAAGCCATTCCATTGGAGAGGGGAGCATTAGTCACTTGTCGGGGCTAAAAAGTCCCTACAAGCAGTAGCGAGCTCGTTAGGCGAAGACCCTTTTAGACAAGGTTTGCACGCAGTGACCGAGATGCTGGTTACGGTTTTTGATGCATCAGGTGACTGATCAAATGGCGAGGTTCCCTTGCACATGCAGTGAGTGACTGTTCGCTCGACAGCTGGCATTCCATCATTCCGTCTTCTTCATGCTATACCTACGTCCACTCCACTGCTAAGCCTTTTAGTCTATCTTTGGTTTCTTGATGGGACGCGCGTTGAGGCTTCAAGACCTCGTGTAGCTGACGTCGTCTCAAACCATTACTTCCGAGTGTGCCGCGATTGGGAGAGGAAAGTTGAGGAAGGCCGATCGACCGAGCCTTGTGTGAGAGGCATTGACATTTGACAAAGATAAAGACAATGACATTGACGTGCGGGACCGAACTGAGTGTGGCTATGGGGTGCCTTTGAGCCCCTCCTCCATGTTTTTTTGACTTCTACTGTACTGCCCAAGATGGAAACAGGAGATGAACGGGTTTACCTGGCAAGTCCCTGATCGGGTTGAAGAGGCGCCAATAGCGTTGAGCCAGAAAGCGGATGGAGCGGCTGAAGTTTGAATGGCGTTGGACAAGTTCATGTCTAAGGTGCTGTTTGGATCACGAGGGGGACGGGAAGTGCCCCTCCCCGCTAAATGATGCACTACAGCGCCCCCATGAGACTCTGAATGGGCGCATGATGAAATGGAGGGGACGAGACCGCTCAGAGCTGAGATCTACAACCCTACCTTAGGTACCTCACTTTCTTTGCCCTGTACCTGCCGTACCTGTCCTGTACCTTACGTACCTAGCTAAGGGAAAAAAAAGAGCTCTTTTGTCTTGAAAGGATTAGGCTGTGCGTACTGTGCCTTCCGTTGATAAATGAGCTGCATCTCCTCCCACCTTGTTTGTCCTGGTCCCTTGTCTTTTCTCCCCCAAACTTTGTCTCTTACACCGAAACACAATCAATCAGTCAATCAGTCAATCACTTTGATACGTCGCATCTACGATCGGATCGATCCCGACAACAATCAAGCGAATTCACATTAGAATATTGACTAGAAGCACAAGTCGTAATTATCTCTTTCAAATACGATTTGCTTACAGGCGCCATCGCATCCACCTCGACTCTCGACTCAACAAACCCGACGACTCTTTCGCGCGGGACTAAACAATTCCCCAGAATCCATATCTTCCTTCTGGAGCAGTAGCCTCAATGAAGGATTCAAGCGACAAGCGATGGGTAAGTTCTTGGATCCTTAACCGAGTTAAGATACCTAGCTCGTGGGTGTCAATGCCAATGCCCATCATGCCCCAGTTTTTTTCCACTTCACTTCTGTTTCTTGGTCAGGGCCGATAACTTTCTGTCCGCTTCTTCCCAACGTCATCCCAAGCCTGCCAATGATGGAACAACGTCAGACCCCCAGCAAGACCCTTTTTATCGCTGTGTTTATTGCGTCAATGCAGATCCCTGCGTCGGGCTCCAAAATCTTGACGTTGCTTGGCTGTATTCTTGGTGTTTGCCAAGTAGACAACCAAGCAACTTTATTCACACGTAGCTCTACCACAGCCCGCTGTCCACGCAAGCCTGATGACGTTCTAAAAGGCAGACCACTTACATAGACACAATATCTTCACGCAATCACTCACTTCAAATTTTTATTCACCATTTCCTTCATTGCAACCATTCTAACTCAGTTGCATAGGCCACGGCTTACATTCTTGACCCATTGAACGATATTGAACCAAACCAAGACACCGGTATCGGCGCATCTCATAATCTTGCTGCTCAGCTTCGAAACATTTCTCTCGAAGGCTCAAGTTCAAACTCGAACTCAAACTTAAACAGAGACCGCTCTCCCGAGAGAAAGCATAAGCACAAATCAAGTCATTCGAGTCACAGGCATCGCCAAGGCAACTATCCTACTCCACCAACATCTGCCAGCCCAACTCGCGACAGCTTCCATTCCTCGAACCCTTTCTCAGACGCTGCAGCTGCGCGCCGTCAATCTTCAGCTCCATCAGTGACTGTATCCCCCCCAGATTCTCCCCCCGGTCCATCCGATACTCGTCGCGACCCATTCAGTTCCTCTGTCAATCGGTCGGCCAGTGCTAGAGTTCCGCCCCCGCGTGATCGACCTCAAATTTCACACAATCGCAGCTTTAGTGCTAGCAACTGCGGAGTTTCGCGCCAACGCTCACTGATCCAACGATACCCAGGCGACATGTCTCACCGACCTCTCGACATCCTTAGAAAGGAGGCTCGCGCAGCCGATCGCGCCCCCCATCTTCGTCGCAAGCAAATGCCCATGACAGACACAATTGATGCTCTGGACACCATTGGCGGGATGTATCATCATGGCGGCCCCTATGACGCCACTCTGGCAAGCCGCAACCGCAACAAGATGTACTCACCGGTTGCTGCTGTTGAAGACTCGAACCGAGAAGCTCTTCGCGCTACTCCCAGAGAAAACATCCAAGATGCTCTGCTCAGGAAGATGCCTCTCCAAGGCACTGCTGTTATTCCCAGCGGCGAGCGGGACTTTAGCGGCAACACCATAGATTACGAAGAGGGTGCTGATCTCATGAGAGAACCTGACGCTGTTGGTGGCGCATACAAGCGTTGGGATGGCATTGTAAGTGACATTTCTATGATGCGATCATTAAACAATTGCTGACCTGAACAGCAATACCACCCCGATGACCTCAAGGGCAAGGGCGAGCCCTCTTACACTTATGAGAAGGACCTCAAGGAGCAAAAGCGCTTTCGCCGAGGTGAACCCGTCGAGTACGAACTCTCATCAAACATGCGAGGCAGCAAACGTCCACCTTTCAGCCACAACCGAAGCTTCAGCGAGAACCCGCGAACAACAGCTGAATTCTCAAACGGCACTGACATCCGCCGCAACAACTCGACAGGCAAACACCGTCTGAGCGACGGTATTCGACGACGTTTCGGCAGCATGCGACGCAAGAAGGTCGAGGTCGAGTAAATACCTAAACTTTGTGATATTTTTTCCCTGTGATTATAACTTGGATTGGTACTGGCGTTTTTTGGGATTTATGTATACTGGAGAAGGCTTCGTACTCTCGGGCGAGTAGTGACGATAAAGAATAGCCAAGACTTGATAGGACAGGCGCTATTGGATATATGTTTTGGTTATGGTTTGTTCAGATTTATGGAAGAAACAGACTTGGGAAAACAAAAGTCGTTTACTACTCATTTTCTTATTCTTTTCTTTGGCTTGTAGATGGGTCTCAGCATGTCTATATACAGCTGTGTTTGTACTGTCACTCCTTGAAAAGGCACTTATTTCACATTTGCGCACGATTGTCCCTGACGGTGCTTAGTGAGGATCTGGTCGACCTTGAATTTTAGTTTCGTAGGCAGACTACTCTGCAAACTACTCTCGCCGCTTGAGTTAACCTTGCAACACTGCATGCACATTCAAGCTATATAATAACTAACCCATTTATGATTCTTGTCCAAGATATCTAGAAATACGATAACCCACTCCATCCCAAAACACCTTCAAGCTCCTCCCTCAACTCCCCAACACCATCATATCCTCCCTTACCCGCTATCTCCGCCCTCTTCGCAGCACCAAGCTCAGCCCACCTCGCCAAAACAGCACCATCGACAATCGTCCTTCCGCCAGCTGCCTCTACGCCTACAGGCCGTATACCGTCAGGTAGTCTATGCGCTTTGGCGTTCAGTCCGCCGTGTGGTGTGAGTGCGGGGAGGAGCTGGTTTGTTACGGAGAGGAGGCGACGGTATGTTGTTTCAGGGAGCGGAACGAGTGTTGATAAGTGGCCGGATGAAGAGGCGAGGAGGAGAATGTGTGGAGGGTCTTGGGG
>JABFAI010000117.1:0-168533 GCA_013266175.1 Fusarium gaditjirri | reverse complement strand
ATATATATAAGTATACCTTAATACTAATTCAGTGGAATTAATATCATTTAAAAGGGTTCGGACATTTATATCCTCCTGCCTATATCTAGTTATACTGATTCAATTGTCCGTCACCTTATACAGCCAGGACTCTGCTGTAGGATCAATGAAAGGTTCATGGTTATATGCTCATAACTAGGCCAGGTTTGGCGACTTTCACATATACTACAGTGAACGAGAATTCATTATCCCAAGCAACCCTACCAATCCACGGATCTTTGTCAAACCTGATAAGCGAAATGGAAGAGAATCGTACCCCGGAGCCAATTGCAATCATCGGCCTGAGCTGCAAATTTTCTGGCGAAGCTACAAATGCCGATAAATTATGGGAAATGATTGCTAACGGACGAGATGCTTGGTCTAAGATCCCATTGTCCAGATTCAACTGGGCGGGATCTTTCCATCCTGATCACGAGAAATCGAGCACTGTATGTGTATCCCATTAATTCTCTTTATAGCGAGAAAATAGTTAAATTTAATTATTTTAGATGCATGTGCGTTCTGGATACTTTATCAAGGAAGACCTTGGCAATTTCGACGCAGCCTTCTTTAACCTGTCAGCCGAAACTGCAGCTGTAAGCAATATCGGAAATGAGCTGGAGATATCAGCATAGACTGATGACGTGTCATTCTAGTCTATGGACCCTCAATTTCGGCTTCAATTGGAATCTGTGTATGAAGCCCTCGAGAATGGTAAGATGCCCTTTTTCCGTCTGGAAACAACCAACCTGATATGTCTCAAGCTGGGCAACCCATCGAAAAGATAGCAGGCTCAGACACGTCTGTATATATGGGAACGTTTAATCACGACTATAGGGAGGGTATGATACGGGATGAAGATGACCTACCACGTTTCATGATCACGGGCACTGGTGCTGCTATGGCTTCAAACCGCGTCTCACATTTCTTTGATCTAAGAGGGGCTAGCATGACGTTAGACACGGGTTGCTCGACGTCTCTCGTGGCACTGCATCAGGCTGTCAGTGACTTGCGATCTGGCAACTCAACCATGGCGATCGTTGGAAGTTCCAATCTGATGCTTAACCCAGATATGTTCAAGGCTCTCGGGTCTATAGGGTATGTTACAATCTGACTTGGAACCACCCTTTACTGACAAAGGACAGTGTTCTCTCTCCGGACGGGAAGTCCTTTTCGTTCGATTCAAGAGCAAATGGTTACGGGCGAGGAGAGGGTGTGGCGACCGTCGTCATCAAGCGCTGGAAAGATGCTGTCGCTGCCGGAGACCCTATCCGGGCAGTGATACGTGAGACTTGCCTAAACCAGGATGGCAAGACAGAAACTATCACCTCTCCGAGCTCAAATGCACAAGAACAACTGATTCATAAATGTTACCAAAGCGCGCTACTTGACCCACTCGAAACACAATACTTCGAGGCCCACGGAACAGGCACACCAACAGGAGATCCTATTGAGCTTCAGGCAGTTGCAGCTGTTTTTCAATCGCGTCAGAATACAGAGCCTCTACTTATTAGCTCTATCAAGGCCAATATTGGACACACGGAGCCAGTCAGTGGCCTCGCCAGTCTCATCAAGGTGGTTATGGCGCTCGAGCATGGGGAAATTCCACCGTCAATTAACTTTGAGAAACCGAACGCAAAGCTCAACTTGAAAGAGTGGAATTTTGAAGTGCCACAGAAGTTGGAGCCATGGATCCCGAATTCTAACGGGATAAGGCGTGCATCGATCAACAACTTTGGCTACGGTGGCACGAATGCCCATGTCATTATCGAGATGGGACCTCGATGGAGGATTGATTCTGGCATTCACGCGACCAACAGAATTAGCCATACCAACGGGCACACCAACGGGCACACCAATGGTAGCGAGTCAACATCAAACTCTGACGGGAAGCCGACTATTGAAGGGAATAGCACAAATCCCCCCCGGAACAAAACTAAGGTCCTTGTTCTCAGTGCAAGAGATGAACGAACGTGCCAGGATATGATTTCCAACTTGAAAGACTATCTCCGACTTCAAAAGGACCACGAGGAACCTGATCGATTCCTTCAGAGCGTGGTATACACTCTGGGCCACCGTCGCAGCAGGATGCCTTGGGTTGCAGCATGTCCCATTTCCTACACGCGCGGTATATCTACGGTCGTCGAGTCTCTTGAATCCTCTCAGTTTAAGCCCAAGCGAATCGTGCGAGCTCCACGTATTGGTATGGTGTTTACAGGACAAGGAGCTCAGTGGTACGCGATGGGGAGAGAGCTGATCATCGCCTATCCTGTGTTCAGATCCTCCCTCGAGCTTGGTGATACGTACCTCAGAGAGCTTGGTGCAGACTGGTCGTTGATGGAGGAGCTCATGAGGGATGTCACTGACACAAAGGTTTATGATACTGCTGTCAGTATTCCCATTTGTGCTGCCCTGCAGATTTCCCTGGTCAACTTACTCCAGAGCTGGGGTATCAAGCCAGCAGCGGTGACAAGTCACTCAAGTGGAGAGATCGCGGCTGCATATACCGCAGGTGTTATCGACTACCGGGCATCCATGGCTATCGCTCATTATCGAAGCGTTTTGTCGGCCGATAAAGCTCTGAGAGGTTCTGTAAAGGGAGGCATGGTTGCGGTCGGAGTGGGACCTGACTATGCCGCGACCTACTTCGAAAAGCTTCAAAGCGATGGAAAAGCAAGCATCGCTTGTATCAACAGCCCCAAGAGTGTCACCATTGCAGGCGATCTTTCCGCCGTCTTGGAAGTTGAGACTAGGGCTAAGAATGATGGTGTATTAGCAAGTCGCCTCAATGTCGACATTGGCTACCATTCGCATCAAATGGAGCCCATCTCCCACAGATATAGAGAAGCCCTGAGTCGGGTAAAGCTATTCAACTCTCCAAATAACCTTGAGTCCATCATATACGCTTCTCCAGTCACGGGCGGCCGCATGAGCGATCCTGAAGAAATTGCCAGTGCTGAGCATTGGGTGGCAAGCTTGGTTCAGCCTGTCCAGTTCCTGGATGCCTTCACCGACATGATTCTGGGTGGCTTTGACCCATCTGGCACCAGTGTTGATGTTGTAGTCGAGGTTGGACCCCATTCAGCCTTGAGAGGCCCCATCAGACAAATCCTTGAGCTTCCTGAGTTTGGTGGTCTTCGAATACCATACTACCCATGTTTAGTTCGCAAGAATGATGCTAGAGATACCATGCAGGTACTGGCTGCAAATCTGATTGGTGAGGGCCTGGAACTACAATTAGATTCTCTCAACTTTCCATATGGACGAGAGAGCTTTGTCAACGTGCTGACAGACCTTCCCTCCTACCCATGGAATCACCAGACAAGACATTGGGTTGAGCCACGCTTCAATAGAGCGCTGCGAGAAAGAGATCAGGAACCGCACAGTCTTATCGGCTCCCTCGTTCTAGGGTCAGAGCGAGAGTCTCCTTCGTGGCGCCATGTCCTTCGCGTTTCCGAGTCGCCTTGGCTTCGTGATCATGTAGTCCAGTCCAATGTCCTTTATCCCGGGGCAGGATTTATCTGCTTGGCTGTCGCAGGTGTAGCACAAATGGTTTCTATGCAGATGATCAAGTCTGTGAATAAACCTGGGAAGGATCAACAAGTCTCTGGTTACAGGCTGCGAGACGTTGAAATTCTTCGCGCCCTGCTAGTGCCAGATGTCCAACCTCTGGAGATTCAAACGAAACTCTGTCCTGCGTCTGAAAGAGAGATTGGCCTCAGGGGATGGTACCATTTTGAGATACTCTCTGTCACTGGCGAGAACCGATGGAATCTGCATGCCAAGGGGTCTATCAAAGTCGAGTTTGCCGATGAATCGGCGCCGGGGGTAAGCGGACTCGAAGCAATATCCCCTTTGATTCCTAGCACAGCGCGTCGAATCGCACCCGACGATGTGTTTTCCACTTTCAGATCCGTCGGTATTGAGCATGGACCAGCATTCCAAAACTTCAAGACTATCCTCCAGTGCCAAACTGAACCACGATCCAAAGCAACCATAATCGTTGCCGAAACCTCTTCTAACAACACTATTATACACCCAACTACCCTCGATTCCATTGTGCAAGCGGCATATACTGCTCTTCCCAAGGCTGGGTATTTCCAGGAGAGCCCCCGCGTGCCTCGCAAATTTAGGCACATTTGGATATCGAGTAATATCGGCTACGAGGCAGGACACGAGTTTGAAGCTTGTTCGAGAGTCAACGATGCCGATTTCCAGAGCTTTGAAGCAGATATTCGCCTTTTCAATGCCCAAAAAGATCTGCATGACTCGCAAACTTCCGTACTAGAGATACAAGGACTGTTTCTCCAGTCCCTTGGTCAAGCCGTTGGTCCTGGAAATAAGCGGCCATGGGAGGATGAAGTTTGTAACAGGGTGGAATGGGGCATTGACATGACTGTCGCTGACTCTAAGACATTCGAGAAGATTCAAAAGGAGCTTACACATTCGGATCCTGGGGAAAGTCTCACGAAAGAGCTACGGCCCATTTGTCTCTACTATATTCATGAAGCACTTAATGAGCTCTCGCCCTCTGATGTTTCGAGTCTTAGTGGACACTTGGCTAAGTTTTACGGTTGGATGCAGGATCAGGTCAAGCTAGGTCCATCTAAATCTGAATCTGACAACATGGATGAGACCCTTGACCTAAGATCTCTAAGCCCTGGAATGCGACTTTTTCTTATTAGCCAAGCTATCACGAAGAGCGTGGCAGGCGAGATGATTTGTCGTCTCGGCCCGCATCTTGCGAATATTTTGCGAGGAGAGACCACGCCTCTGGAACTAATGGCTCAAAATAATCTTCTTTCGAGATACTACGAGGAATCGCCTGGCCTCAAACGCTGTTTCAGCCAACTATCTCAGCTTCTCCGCAAGATCGTTCACAAGAACCCCAGAGCTCGAATCCTTGAAATAGGTGCTGGTACAGGCAGTGTCACTCGTCATGCTCTTGAGGTACTCGGAACTCGAGATTCTGGCGGCCCATTAGCCGAGCTGTACCACTATACGGATATCTCCATGGGTTTCTTTGAGGCTGCTAGGGAGGAGTTCTCGCGGTGGAGCGATATACTAGCGTTCGACAAACTAGATATCGAGCAGGACCCTGTAGAGCAAGGTTTCAAGCCTGGTTCTTACGATGTTGTGATTGCATGCCAAGTCCTTCATGCCACAAAGTCCATCTCTCATACAATGGCTAATGTTCGAAACCTCATGAAGCCCAGCAGCTCGCTGTTACTTATTGAAACAACGCAGGACCAGATTGACATCCAGTTCATCTTTGGCCTGCTGCCAGGCTGGTGGCTTAGCCAAGAAACTACCCGCCAGACTAGTCCATCTCTTAGTATCCCGTCCTGGGATAGTGCACTAAGGACTGCCGGCTTCACAGGGGTTGACATGGTCGTCAACGAAAGCGAAGATGCTTCTGAGTATGCATTTAGCACTATTATGTCTCATGCGAAAGCAGACATAGATAGCTCGGTCGGGATTCGGCCAGAGGACATTGTTCTAGTTACTACTTCCAAATCAGTTCCTCCACGAGATTGGATAGTATCTCTGGCAAAGTCCATCGGAAGAAAAGATGACTGCCTTGCTATGCAACTCCTCGACGACCCGGATGTCACTGGTTCTACCTACAGAGGCAAGATATGCGTCTTTTTGGCCGAGGTGGAGGACAACGTACTCTTCGACCTCAATTTGACCTTGTTAGAAGGGCTGAAACTCGTGGTAGCCAACTGCCATGGTCTTCTTTGGGTAACAATTGGGGGAGCCATCAAGTCTGAGATTCCTTGCTCAGCATTGGCCACAGGCTTCGTGCGTTCTTTACGCAATGAGTATGTTGGCCGGCGAATTATGACTCTAGACTTGGGTCCATCTCCAACAACATGGTCATCTGCTGCCTCTGACGCCATCTCTCGTGTCCTTAGGCATTCCTTCAGAGAGACCGATGATAGCAACATGTTTGACGGCTCTGCGATAGATTTCGAGTTCGCGGAACGAGACGAGGCTATTATGGTCCCGCGGTATTACAAGGACACAATTCGAAATAAACTCGTCATGCCACAGCAACGCCAACAGTCACCAGACAATGCTGTGACTGAGCTTTTCCACCAGGAGCATCCTGTTAGACTCCATGTTGGCACCCGAGGTCTCTTGGACACATTGACATTCGTCCACGATGAAGTGGTCACGATTGACGATGAAAGTCAGATGTTGGAGAGCTTTGTCGAGATCGAGGTTCGCGCTTACGGACTGAACTTCCGAGATGTGATGGTTGCCATGGGTCAGCTGGAAGACAAGATCATGGGTATCGAGTGTGCCGGCGTCATAACCAAAGTTGGCGCTGTCGCTGCTCTCCACGGGCACTTTGTAGGCGAAAGTGTTTTTGCCCTTCTCCGGGGGCCTTTTGCAAGTCGCGTACGAACCGAACATTGGAACGCCGTTTCTATGCCGGAGGGAACTAGCTTTGAAGAAGCAGCATCTATGCCTATGGTGTTTACCACGGCGTACGTGGCTTTGTTCGACGTTGCTCATATCCAGCGAGGTCAATCTGTTCTGATACACGCTGCAGCGGGTGGCGTTGGCCAAGCAGCTATCCAGCTGGCGCAGCATCTTGGAGCCGATATCTATGTCACTGTAGGCTCTCCTAAGAAGAAGCAGCTGATCCAGCAAAGGTATGGAATTCCAGATCACCACATCTTTAACAGCCGCGATACATCCTTTGCCTCGGGCATTCGTGAGATAACCGGGGGTCGCGGTGTTGATCTTGTTCTGAACTCACTTGCGGGTCCTTTGTTGCAAGAAAGCTTTGACCTTGTAGCTCCCTTTGGACACTTTGTCGAGATTGGAAGACGAGACCTTGAGCAAAACAGTTTCTTGGAGATGCGCCCTTTTATTCGACATATATCTTTCTCGTCACTGGATGTACTTCACATGACAAGAGGGAAAGGACCTGATGTGCGTCGAATTCTCACCGAGATTGCACGTCTGAAGCAGCGGAACGTCATCGCGCCAGTTGATCCCTTGACCAGTTACCCAATCTCGGACATTACCAAAGCATTCCGTCTCATGCAAACAGGACAACATACAGGCAAGATTGTGGTCTCGACAGGTCCGTTGCAAAAGGTTGAAGTACAGCCCTACCCTAAGGATATCAAGCTGTCACCAAATGCGTCGTATCTGTTGGTTGGTGGCTTGGGGGGTATCGGACGGTGTTTGACAAGCTGGCTTGTCAATCTTGGGGCCAAGCAGATCATTCTCATGTCACGAAGAGCTGGGACAAAAGAAGATGATGCAGTGTTTATACGCGACCTGGCCGAGACAGGATGCAGAATTGAGTGCATTAGCTGCGATGTCTCCAAGAGCCATGATCTTGACAGAGCGTTGCAGCTGTGTACAGCTAAGGGTCTTCCGCCTATTCGAGGTGTTATCCACGCAGCCATGGTGCTTCAAGTAGGTGTCACTCCCAAAACTTATTTATCACTGCTAACGCACACTTCTCAGGACTCTATTCTTGAACAAATGACAACCGAGAATTTCAGGGCAGCTGTCGTGCCAAAGGTTCATGGGTCTTGGAATCTGCATACCAAATTCCGGGACGTAGACTTCTTCATCATGTTATCATCAATCAATGGCATCGTCGGCTACGCCAGCCAGTCCAACTACTCAGCCGGAGGGTCGTATCAAGATGCACTAGCCCAATGGCGTGTTTCGATTGGTCTCCCTGCCGTTTCCGTCGACCTCTGCGCCGTAAAGACAGTGGGCTACGTGGCTGAGACGGCGGGCGTGGCCGTCCGCATGCAGAGAGCAGGCCACATGCTACTGAGAGAAGACCAACTCCTCGGATTATTGGAGTCTGCCATTTTGCACCCGTTTACTCCTCAGATCGTCGCGGGGCTCAATACAGGACCTGGTTCCCACTGGAATCGTGATGGAGAGTCACAACTTGGCCGCGATGCACGGTTCAGCGCCCTGCAATATCGACAGCCTCGAGAACAACGAGCAAGAGATGGTGACGTGGCTAACAAAAACTCACTTGCTGCTAGTCTCGCCGAGGCGACTTCGCGGGCTGATGCTGAGGCTATTGTCTTCGAAGCGATCGCACAGAAGTTGAGCTCCATCTTCGTCATAGCTGTTGGAGAGATCGAGCCAAGTAAACACCCATCTCATTATGGTGTTGACTCACTGGTTGCAGTAGAGTTGCGAAATATGATCTCGATTCAGGCAGCGGCTGATGTTTCCATCTTTAGCATTCTGCAGAGTCAGTCGCTAGGGGCCCTGGCTGCCGAGATTGTGGATAAGAGTAGATATACCTAGGTTATTTAAGTTGCATATGTTACTAGTGTCAAATATAACAACTATTATTGGTTATTTAAAACTCAAGATGTCTCTGTAACAACACATAAAATACAGTGTAGACTCTCAAGTTACATGCAACGTCACGAATTGCTTTTCTTTTCTATTAATTTTCTCGCAAGCATGGCTTGATTGGGCAAGGAAGTGGCTAGGGCACAAATGTTTTGTTTGCGATCGAGACTTATGGCTGAGAGCTTAAAATAGCACAGAGAACTTAGTGGCTCGGGCACGCCCGGCCGTCTGGCAAAAAGGAGCCAATAGAAACATGCAGGCATGTTATTTGATCAGACGAACGAAGCTAAACGAGGACTTTAAACCCACGAGGCCGCTCAGGTCCCCCACAAATTTCTTTATATAGTACTTCTTGCGATAGTCTAAGTTGCTAACTGTGGTCTGGACTCTGGACCCCTTTATCCATCCCACTTGTCCCCGGCGATAAGAAACGTCGGAGGATCTTACCGCCGATCCTCCAGCAGAAACCGGTCTGTCAGAAATTTCCTATAGTGCTTTGACTGGCCCGCAAGTGAGATGCTGTCGATCTCATCTTTAGTGAGTTTGAAAGTGGGCAGATTGTCGCATAAAGCTTTCAGCCTATCACCTTTGCGAGTGGTGGTGATGGCTGCTATATTCTGATCCAGACACCACCTCAAAGCTATGTCTGTCTCTGACACCTCGTATTTACGGGCCAATTGGGTGTAGAGCTCGTTGACTGGACCTCCAGCGTCTTCGGTCAGCGCCGTGAGGGTAGAGTATGCTGAGATTGCGATATTTTGCGACTTGAGGAAATTAATTAGAGGACCGCGCTGAAGGTAAGGATGGTATTCGATTGAGTTGACAGCAGGCGGAATTTTGGCCGTCTCTAAGATGATCTCGACGTGTTCTTGCAGAAAGTTTGAAACACCGATTGATTTAGCCCTTCCGGATATTTTGATCTCTTCCATTTGAGACCAAACGTGCTGTAGATCCTTCGTATTGTCTGCCATGTAAGGCGCATGCACCAGGTAGAGGTCCACATAGTCAAGGCCCAGCCTACTCAGAGAACCTTCAAACTCTGCCATGACGTCCCTTTTCTCAGTACCGCATAGTTTTGTGACTATGAAGAGGTCTGATCGAGGGATCGGGGAAGCGCGCACAGCATCGCCGAGTTCTTTCTCATTATTATACACTGCTGGGTAGTTAATATACAGATGAGACAAAACTAGCTCCTAACTCTTTTGACTCACGTTCGGCACAATCGAGATGGCGAAATCCATGTTCAATAGCGAGCTTTGTCATTGTGACAATGACTTCGTTCCTCTGGTCTCGAGACCTTTTGTGCAACACCGTTCCTAAACCATATCCCAGCTGATGATGGGTCAGGCTCGGAACAGTCGTGAAAAGGAAGTCAGAACTCACCATTGGCATATTGTTTCCATCATTAAGCCTCAGTACGGCTTGGCCGGCATTTGGCATGTCTCCTAGAGTCGATGATTTGCTCGTTGACATCTTGTATGGCTGCATCGGTCATCTCCGTGGACGCAAACGATTCGTAAGATCTTACTAGTGCATAAGCATATGGCAAGAGCTAAGAAGTTATTGGAAGTGGCAGGGAGATCTATAGCACTGCGGATGTTGAGCCTGACTCAGTAACTGAAACGCAACAAGCCTCTTCCTTATCTACTAGGTAACGGCTTTTTGTCTATCCCGCCAATTGTGATATCGATGATGCCATGGATTATCGGACTATCTTTACCTACTACTGCGAAATAATTTAGTCCGGGCGTATCAGAGGAGCCTGCGTGACAATATTTGAGTTTTTAGGTCTGGTATTGCGGCCCGTGTTGGCGGCCCTTGTGGGCGGCCCTTGTGACAGGTCCAGGCCGCTCAGGCCTCAATTACCTGCAGGCTGCAAGCACGTTTACTTCGTTAGCCGAGCGGATTCCAACAACAGCCGGGCTGGTATGATAGGACTACGACGAGGATACATCACAGAGTTTAAGCTTATGCACGAAACCCCGTCTTTGGTGGCGAGAAGTTCCAAAGGATCCAACGACCTCCAGGCGCTTATCATATCAACCTCGGTTGGATTTGCGAGTCTAAACGTATTTATACCATCAAACATTCCTAGGTTTAAAGGAGGCTTTTGTGTGCATACATCGTCGAAATGGATACTAATTGCAGACAACAAGCTGGGCTTGCGTGCGAGGAATGCCGAAGGCGAAAGTCAAAGTGTGATCGTGGTCGTCCGGTCTGCGGAGGCTGTCTCGAAACAGGAGTTGAATGTATTTTCGTGGAACAAAGGCCAAAGCGAGGGCCCAAAAAGGGACAGCTAAGGGAGTTAAAGTCCCGAATCGGTTTGGGTCCCTTTGCTTGTCTGAAGTCAACTTGAGTTTCTAACATGATAGGGTACAGCTATGCTAGAGCAGCAATTGGCCAGCCAGTCAGAAATTGAGGTTGCAGATATTACCTACTCTCATTCTCATAGCCATAGCACCAGTACCGAGGCGGCATCAGTCACTCCATTGGAAGAGATGGAATGGACAATGCCGTTCGATCTGCCACATTCAGCCTGGACTGAACATCTAGAAGTTATATCGGATCCTAATTTGGACCCTAATTTGGATCCCAACTGGCAGGACTATCCTTCGGTCTCGCAAGATGTCGAAGCAGCACCTCAACATACCCAAATATCAGATGACTTATCAACAGCCAAGGACTTACCTCCGTTGATTCAGTTTGACTTGTAAGTTCAAAACCTGGGCAAAGGGATTCTTATTGAAGAAATTCTGAAAACTGACATAAGAGTTCTGTTTCATCGATGAAGAGATCAACTATATTTTGATAGGGTGCACCCATTGTTTCCCATGGTCCACAAACGACGATATCTGTCATGGACTAAGCTGAAGGATCCTTATCCAGCTCGCCAATGCTTGAGAATGGCTATGAGAGCCCTTGCCGCGTCTATGTCATCCCAATTCAGGTCTCGTGGCGAGGACTTGTATCTCAAAGCGAGACAGATGGCTGAGGATCTTGAGGCCAGCGAATTGGGTCTGCCTTGGACAGATGCCACTATCAGCATTGAGCAGACACAGGCATGGCTTCTTCTTGCTCACTATGAGCTTTTGGCACCTCACGTATATCCAGTACAAGCAACAGCGCGGCGGGCATTTCGCTTGGTGTATCTCTCGCGGCTACATTGCTGTGATCAGCAAGAGCAGTCTACAGGTGGTAGCTCAAACTCCTCACAAGCCTCAGCACCAACTCGAGTGGATTTCCCAACCCTCGAGGAGAAAAGAAGGACTTTTTGGGTTGCTTTCTGCTTAGACCGGTGCTTGGTCGCATGCGGAGAATCTGTACCAGCCGTTCAGGACGAAATTGTTAGTTTGAGCTCCTTTGTTGCCAACTTCCATCTCAAAAGCTCATTTCGGTAGATCTCAGTTCGTCTTCCATGTCCAGAAAAGAACTTTCAGAACGGAGATGAGGTCAAGATGGGCTTCGCAGACGAGGCACTTAAGTACACAAAGCTGGACGCGACATCGCGTTTCGCCGAATTTGTGACAAGTACAGCTCTCTTTGGACGTTGCATTATGCAGAAGCACCTACCAAAAAGCGGACCGTCGTTAGAAAAAGAAACTGCGTCTTTCTGGAAAAGGCACGATTGGCTGGCATCAGCTGCAAAGAGGCAAGTTGACCTATTATCCATCAATGCAACGGATTTGGATGACGAACCGATGGCCATCGTGACTTTGATGGTAATGTACGGTTCCATTATAGCACTGGCAAAGGCGAGCAAGGAAATGCCTCGTCAGACACATGAAGAGCAGTTAGCTTCGGAGGCATATAATGAGTCTGCCAATGAGGCAGCAGCTAAAATGGCCGATGTATCTAATCTCATTACAACCTCTGCTTGCTTCAAGGTAATCGTCTGACTTTATCCTCTCTACAAGCCAAGCTGTTGTTAATTGATCCAGGCGCACCCCTACCTCCCTTTACTACTCACCTTGGCCATCTCGTATCTCACTAGCAACCTGAATTCTGGTAGAGATCCCTCATTGTGCAGCCAAATAGAATCTGCCAGGACTCAGTTGAGTGGAGCCTTGGAGAGCTTTCTAGAGATTCACAGTCAGGCAAAACAATTTATAGAAAGGCTACGGGAAAATAGATAAAGTGTTAATAAACAGTTCATACTTATTGATGTAGATACAGATTCATAATAAATGGATAAAATATATTTTATACAGTTTATACTTATTTAGAGACTTAAAATCTCACTTTAAGATATAAGAATTTTATACTACTAAGTTAGGGCTTTAGTAAAGTGTACATTACATTCCTCGCTTCTAGAAGTCACTTATTGAGAATATCTTAATATATATAATGCTTTTATCAACATGGTGAGAGAAGTTAACAGATTCGTTAACGTTACTATAGAGGTCAATCTCAAGCTGGATTTAAAATATCAGAAATAAATGATGTGTTATTAGGTACCAGCGCGTAATCTAGGGTGTACCTCTCTTCTTTCTGTCTAACTTTAAAGAGGCTATGGAAACGTAAACTAGAGCCTTTGAGCTGTCAACATGTACATTTTCATCTTCTCAGCTTGTCCCGATTCCCAAGGAACCAGGGTGGTCGTGACGGTGTACCCTTTGGCCTCCAGAAATTTCTGCATAACTTCAAGTTGTCCATCAGGACTCCACAACTCCATGACGATATTCTTGACTGACAATAAGTGGTCTTCATCAAGCCCCTCAATGACGTCTAACTCCCCTCCTTCAATATCGATCTTCAGCAGATCGACATTCGTGATATCGTCCCGATCTCTCAGGAATTCCGAAAGTCTTCTGACTTGGACGGGCGCTTGTCGTGCATTCTCTCTCATTTTGTCTGCAACTTCATTGCTGACGTTGTCGGCGATAAGTTCCAACCATTGTTTCCCTCCGTCGCTGCAAATTGTTGAGTTGGTAGGAGTATTAGGGAAAAAGGTTAACATCTTTGTTTCGTTTTTAGATCCAAGAGCACATTCGTGAAGCTCTACACCTGATAGTTTGTGTAGTGATATGTTCCGGTTAAAGATGGAGCCGCTTTCTCTAGCGGGCTCAAAAGCCAGCACTTGTGCCTCTGGGTAGTTTTTCTTGGCGAAAAGAGTATATAACCCAATGTTAGCGCCCGCATCGATGATGACGGGCTTTCCAGATAGTTTCACTGTATCATAACATCGCTGAGTGAAAATCTCGTCAAAGATCCAACGAGCTTCCTCTTCCCCTTGGTGGTAGAACGAAATACCTTCTGGGGTCTCGAGAAGTTGAAGGGGGGTCGTCATTGTGTTGAGGTGTTAAAGTCAATGAAAATAATTTTAAGTATTACTGTGGTGAATACAGGGTAGAGATTTAGACCTATAGTGAGAATTTTAGGAAAGTATATAGATATATATAATATATCGACTTAAATTACACAGGCTATATTCTTACTACTTAGCTCTTTCAAAAATTAAACAGAATAATTTACTAGTTATAGAATATAAAGTCCGATAAATTCACTTTTATAAAAATATAAATATAATTGATATAAAATTAATCTAAAAGTTTAAATTAGTCCGATATATTTATTTTACTTTATAATATTTACTTAATAAATAAGTAAAACCAGTCTTCTCTTTATTAAGTATTATTTATTATATATTAACCATAGACCGTAGCTCTGTCAAGTAAAGTTAAGGAAATACATAAACCATTCCATCAGGCCCTACAAGGCCTGAAGTGACGAGTGAGGGACTGGCCCGTTTTCTATAAATAGTGTCACGTGTAGCTCACTCAATTTAGTCTAGCCTTGCTTAGTCTCGTTTAACTTCATTTCGTTAAGCTTAGTAGTTCTCCTCGGATATAAGTATCTTATGTGACTATGCCCGGTTGATGAAGACTGGCAACTAACCCGTCTCTACTCCGCAAATATCCCGCTTTTGTCCCTCCAAGCACTATTTAAAACTTATGTTAAGCCCTCTCTGTCGTGATAATTTTCTTACGTCTATGTTGGCAACAGTGTAAATGAACATTTCCTACTCTTATCAACCTTTTCTAGGGATACTTAGCTGCACGTCCCGGATACCTTGCTTGCCTCTCATAGTTTAATGATATCTTCATGAAATCACGCCTTCACAATTTATGGAAGCAGGTATCGATACTGTGATTCGGCTATTCTAAGTCCTGTGAGGTCGCCATATTTCCAATTTATTATTTCTTCCAATACTGACCTGTTTCTTCGTTGCCGTTGATTCCTATATAAGCAGGAACCCATCTGATCTCAACAGTGAGGCATGGTAACCGAAGGTTACATCATGCACCCAAGGCGCGGTCCACTCTAAGCAGGTCCATGGGTTGTTTGCCTCCAGACCTGGCCGTGCAAAATTAGCGAGACAGTTATCAAAAGAAATTATGACTTTTTCCCTTAAACATTGCGGCTGCACTCATGCTGCCATTTATATTTGTAGTCATCAGCGAGATGTAGCTCATGATGAATAGGTTTCTGACCGTCATTGCCATAGATCAGTGGGGAAGGATTACGATTGATAGGAATGATCTCAGCCCGATTGTATGCTGCTGCTCTCAACCTCAAGTCATATTCAAGTTTAAGCTAGCTCATCTAACTTATTTCCAGACTCTCTCGGACAACCTCCGTCATCCTGACATGCATTTTTGGTTTCTCATGGAGAAAGTAAACCTTTTGCACGATCCAGTCCTTGCTTTCTGGCAAAAGTTCGAGATCAAACCTCCAAAGCAGTCGGGTCAATAACAGTCGCATTTCAGCATAGGCAAAACTTATTCGCAATTAGCTGACCAAGTTCAATTTCGCCCAGACCATCTTGACTAACCTTTTGCCGATGCAATCTCGAGGCCCGGCAGAGAACGGTTGTAGCACATCCCTATTATCACTGGCATATTTCTCGAGGCCTAACCAGCGTTCTGGGATAAACTTTCGCGGGTCTTTGAAGTTGTAAGCCGATAGGTATGCAGGCTGATGAGGGACAGAAACTGAAGTCTAAAGCCAAAGCTGTTAGTTGCCGTCTTGAAATACTGAAGAGTGACTCCAATCTGACTTACATTTTCAGGGATCCAATATCCTTCGATACTCTTGCCCCCAGATGGTGTGATTCTCGCAAGACCGCTAGCAGACGGTGGATCTGATTGACAAGTTAATACGGAGCTTTTAGGGCACTCCGAAGCTGTAGGACATCTCCCTATGTGACTTACATATGCGAAGACCTTCATTCAGAACAGCTAGTAGATACTGAAGCTGATTTATACGAGGGAGAGTGATCTCGTCCTCGGATCTGAATGTAGAGCGAATCTCATCAACTAGCCTCTTATACTTATCAGGGTTTGTTAATAAATAATATGTTGTGCCACTCAGGAGCGTGGCTGTTGTTTCGCCGCCGGCAGCAATAAGCAGGCTTGCATTTTCAAGGATTTCCGCCTTTGACATTCCCTTCCCATTGTCATGACGAAGGATACAAGACATGATATCCGGACTCTTGATACCTCCGATACTCAAACGAGTTGATGCCGCGCGGTCAACAAATTGCAAGTCATTCTTCAAGGTTTCGTCCTGGTGTGTTGGGATCAGCCAATGGATCCAATGAACGAATCCTAAACGAGCGATGACTGTCATAAAAGAAAATGCCTTGATACTTGAAAGAAGAAGTGTAATCCATGGATGATAATGGCCGGTATCAAGGCATCCGAATGGTTGACCAAGGGAGAGATGACCCATTACATCAAAGGTAACATAATTGAACCAAGCCACCATGTCAACATCAGCACCTGCCCTTTGACAAAGCTCTGAAATGAATTTATCAGCATAATGATTCAAAATACTCTCATGATCGCGGAGGGCCTTTGTCGAAAATGCATAAGCCAGATGGTTACGTATGCGCTTATGATCATCATGGCCAGCAGTTACAATGTCCTTGACTGGATGGCCCTGCCTATACATTCGCAGATCCTTATCGAAAGGTGCAAATCCGCTTGCCTTAGAGCCGTAAATAATCTTAACAGCATCGGCAGTGATAAAAGAGATGTCGTTAGGGGCGAATCTCACGACAGGGCCGTATTGGTCATGTAGTTCGTTAAGCCTATCCAACCAGCTCCCTTGGGTAAGATGGTAGAAGTAGGGAATTTGAGTAACAGCGTATAGCTTTGGGCCAGGGACTTTGGAAAGTGGGTGGATATAGGCGTAGTAGATTGCTGTAATGAGAGGATAAAGGACCTAGACAAGTGTAAGGGAGGGGTAGTGTGATAGTAAACCAAGCCAGGGCTTACCAAGGTTGCCAGTAAGAAGGCCAATTTGTTATTGAAAGCAAGTATAAAGACGAGTTCGATTTGTGATACATCCATTTTGATGGAAATCAAACTGCTTGTAATAAAAGAAGAAAAGTTAATGTGTCAATTTCTCAAGATGTTGGCCTCTAAAAGATAGAAGGCTGCAATCGAATACCTTTATCTCTTGATACACTTATAAATGCCAACAATACTTAAAGTTTTTAATGACCTTTATTGTCTTCTGCATTTTAATGTAATATTCTTGAATCTCTTGGAAACCTTTCTCCATAGTTGTATAGTAACGGAGTATTAATAAAAGTCTAAATTACTAAAATATAGGCCACTGTACCTCAAAGCTTTCCCTCTTGTCAAGGCCGTATTGAGGCGGGAGAAATAATCTCCGATGTATTTATACTCTTTGTACTACTGGCTCTGGTGCAATGCATGCAGGATACTCTCTCTTTGCTTCTCCTGCCACACTCACCTGAAGGGTTGTTAGATCTCATAGAGTTCGAAGCAATTATAGGAGGCCACCTATCTATGTAGGGTAATGCACTTAAAAAGCAATCCCCAGAGCGGCCTGCCAGTCTCCAGCTCCTTTGTGTCCAGCAGGGTCGAACGACTAATTGGTCACGCCGTGAGTCTCGTTCATTATACCGCACGAGCCGCTTTGTCGAGTTCTATTTAATTCCTTTAAGATTAGATTAGGAGAAACATACAGTCAAAGTGCTCAGTTTGGTACCTGACATCGCAAGCATCTGTGGGTGGTGGGAGCTTTGTCCGCAAGAGGTGAACCATGCGTCGTACATGGTAGGTTGATGTATCGAGTCTCATATCCTTTCCTATCTTAGAATTTGTTTGTACCTGTTGCTGAAGAGGCTTTTCTCATGACTGAAGGGTCAAGGGCACTGTTAGTTTTCTTTGTTGGCAAGAGACTTGTGTTCTCTGCCTTTGAGCAGGCAATCGTATCTCTTTGTATGGAGTATCACTTACGTTTCAGTTGTCGGTTACGGTAGGCCCTTGATTGAAGTCATATCCGCTCAGTGGTGGCCCTCGCGGTGGACCATTGTCGTGTCCTGGCATCCTTCTGCAAGTATGCAGCTGTACGAGGATGTCACAGGGTTTGTCTCGAGGTCTGAAAGATTGCAGGAAACCTCTAAACGATCGTGGGGTGCGGCGAGAAAGTTAAAAGTGGGGACCATCCTCAAAGTATGAATCCATGGTCTTGTAGAGCCTTACAGGGAGCGGGTACAGTGATACAGGACCTACCAGGCGCCAAACTCTCGGGTCCAGCAAGCATTCCATGTGACAAGGATGCCTACAGGATGCATAGAGGGTAGGCAAGAAAACTCAAGTCTGCGATCCTAAGGTATAAAAAGGATTAGGTAAGTTTAGCCTAAATTTAGGATAATTTTTACTAAGTTTATTTTGAGGTTTTCTTGCTCCCCGAGGACGGTGCCGGGCGCTTTTGACTGTGCTGAAAGTTGCTTTGGCTGTCCTTATGGACCTGTAGAGAGCCGAGCTGGGTGGGATGTTGTTTTTGTCTATGAACCTCCACCGCGTGTCCAGCAAGTTCGCTGTATTGGGATGCTGTCTCATCCTGTACCGAGTCCCGGGCTTCAGGTATGCTGGGTAAAATCCGGAAATATGAGAGGAAATTATGGACTGGAGGTGAATATGCTTAGAGTTAGGCACGTAAACCTTCCAGGGTAAGATGAGTTGATGAACTTAAGGTTGTACTTTTAGTCTGAGTCTACTTGAGCTGTGTGCTGTCCAGCTGGTGCCTGGTTTTTTCTCCAAATCTTTGCCGGCTCTGTCAGAACTCCACTAAGGGATTAGGTGGTATTCATAAGGGGAAAGTCCTATGATTTACCTGATCCGCCACTGTCTGCGTCCAGCCCGGGTTCATTACCTACACGACAATAACTACTTGAAGAAAAAGTTGGAAATTACAAATTACAAAACTCGTATATTAACTAAACATTTACTCTTAACCTCGCTGAGCGAAATCGAATAATCCAGAGCATTCACTCTTTCCACCCCGGCGCTAGATCTAACAAAGTCTGGATTGTAGTAACTTGATGTTGATGAATCTCCTTCTTAGGGTCACAGAGAAAATCCAATCCCTATCCTGCCGAATGCTTCTTACGTCTTCTAAGGAGGTTAGTGGGATAGAAATGGTCGGTTTCCTTGAATGAACTGTTAGTTAATTCTCAACCTAATAGGGGACAACATACCAAAAGCCAGTCAAGTTCCACAACAGTGCACCGATCCATGTACTGGTACTGAGAGAATTCTATCTTGTAGTAGACAGCCCACTTCCAATCCATTCCAACCAGAGCACTATCAGGATAAATCCCGACAGGGTGGTTCTCCAGTGTTCGATACTGGCCAGGTTGGTGAGAGACGTCCCTGATAGTGGCATGATAATAGCACCCTTTAGCGATAGCCTTACGGATTTTGAAGTGATATTCATCATCAGTGAAGCTAAGACCTGAAATTACCCTAACCCCAAGCTTTAATTAGCGCCATTAAATCAACTCTTAGCGAAGTCGAAGTGCCTCCTCCAGTAAACTTGCACTCATAAACGATTCATGGCACCAGATAGCCAGCTCTCCAGCCAGCATATTACATTTCCTGTATAGATACGTATACGGGGTGTTGAGCTCTATCATATAGTCTGACATAGGGAACATAAATTACTCATACAACGCTCGAGCAGCGTACCTCTCAGCATAAGGCGTAACAAAGATAGGGCTCCGGGCACTCACGAGAGCAGTAACATTAATTATCTCTGATATACAACCAAGTTTCACTGCCTCCTGCAGTGAGTTGTACCAAACAGGATCGACTGGATAAGTGGCGGCAACTGTACCTACTTCAGTTATAGTTCCATCATCATCAATCAACTTCCTTTAAGTAACAGTCAGCGCCCGAAGGAAGTTTTAAGCATTAGATGGAAGCTACTCATATAGCTCTGAGGTCCTCTAGTCCCCGAAGGTAGACCTCACCATATAGGGGTCGAGGAAATCGAAGGTACCAACAGAGTTCTACTTCAGGATACCGGGAGGGGTAGTCTCAATCATTAAGTCATCGTAAGTCACTATTATATACAGTCAGTAGCAAATTCCTACTCGAGTTCTCCCAGCAAGAGCAGCTATCTAATCAGCAGAGGCTCTAGAGATTGGTGCAGGGAGTGTATACATTCCAACTCGTAGGTTATAGCCTAACTGTATCTCAACGCCACCATCAACAAATCGAGATTAGATTCGATCAACAGTAGTGTATCACCAAGCATTCTTTGCTAACTTACCAACAACGTAGGTGATCCCATCGATGGTGAGACTGGTCTCGGCAATATTGGTTGCCACAATGCACCTTTGCCTCTGTCCAGGTCGAAGGGCTTTCGCCTGCTCTGATTGCGATAGCCTGGAATACAGCGGCCAGATATCGATGTGCTTCAAGACAGCCCGCAGCTTGGGACACGGCCCGGTCAATTTGGTGTGTAGTTGCAAGGAAGACCAGGATGTTTCCAACAGGCTTATTGTCGCAGATTTGATTCACAACATGTAAAGCCATCTCGCAATAGTCCGGCGTGGCCTTTTCAAGGAATTGGATATCGACCGGAAATGAATGCCCTTGTATGTTGACTAATTCAGAAAGGTTGAAATACTTCATGAATTGGTCGCTGTTCATCGTCGCTGACATGATGACGACCTTCAGTCCTGAACGAAGCCGAAATAGCCTTTTTGAGCAGCGACAACAAAATGTCCACGTCTGTGCTTCTCTCGTGGCATTCGTCGATGATCACACATGACTGTAGCATGTATCAGTTGATCGAGTCCAGTGTAAGGGATGAACAGGTCAAAGCCAATGGGAGACTCACATAATCAGACAGAAAGGGGCCGCTCTGGCATTGACGAAGAAGAATACCCTCTGTCACAAACTTCAATCGAGTCTCCTTGCTGGTCTTGTTGAAATGGCGATGATGAACCCCGACTTGTTCGCCAAAAGCTACTCCAAGCTCTCTGGCCGCGACTTGACGTGGCTGGGTACGGACAACTTATAGGCCCTTTTCGAGTTCGAGACACATCATTCGTTGCGTGAGATGTGTCGATTTTCCAGACCCTGTTTTAGCAGTGACGACATCCACCCGCCATGTTAGACTTGGACCTGGAATTACACAATCTTTGTGTGGCCTTACCTGGCTCTTGGTGTAGAAGGTAACAAATCTCTCAAAGGCCTCTGTCAGCATGACCGGGAGAAGACGCCTTTGCGCCAGCATTTTGAAGTAAGATTCCGATCTTTTTTTGCCTGGGCAAAGGGATTTTCTGTCGCATTTTCAAGCGCGAAGACAGAGTCAAGCATGGCCTGATGCGTAATACTATTTTTCCCAGTTAAAAGAAGAAGAAAAAGGTTCTGAGCGTGTTGCCTTGTTCAGTTGATATGGTAGAATTGTGGAAATGATATGGGAAATGCACGGCGTCGGCCTGCATAAGCGAGCAAAAGGCCTTTGCCTTGGTTACTGGCCACATTCGCGTTACACAATCTTCCAATCATCCCCTGGCTCCTCTGCTAAACCCTTCTGCGACAAACAGGCTCAGTGAGCTCTTCTCAACAGTGAAGTACACCCCAAATTTCCCTCGCCAGCGACAAATAAATCGCCGCTCTGATTGTCGCTTTTACACTAGAGCTGGTCCAAACAGAAATCCTTGTCATAAAAACACAGTGATGTTCAATCGGCAAATCGCAAGATGTTCCAACAACGAAATACAGAGCGCCGAGAAAGGGCCAGGCGAGCATTTACCACCTCTTTGCCCAGAGCTCAACAATGGCTGCCGCCGTCTCATCTGGTCTTTCAAATCTTATGCACTCACATCCCGGCGAAAGAAAATATCATCATAAAGCTCATCCTTAGCCTCATCTTAAACTTGTTCTAAATTTACAAAACTTATTACTGCCACCTCCCTAAGTTTAGGATATGCCGGCATGTGAATCATCGCGATCATGATCACCCATTACGTGACGATAGTAGAACGTAGAACGTGTGATCCCCCTCTCTTCCTCGCCCTCAGTCATTAACCCCTGTAACTCAATAATCTGTTACACTGTTTTCGTTATTGTAAATAAGGCTAATGAGTGTACAGAAGGCTCTGCTTATACCTCAGCTAAGAATATTCAGCACAGTTTATATAACTGTCACGGTAGTTGCCTCAAAGGCATTCTGGGTGCGTTTTAATGGGGCAGCATGAGTGAAGGTGAAAGCAAGTTTTGACAACTTGACTCTGGAGCGTTACACTGCACTAAGTTCTGTCGGCTGTTTTAAGCTCTCAGCCACAATCTCTGCTAGTCAAATACAGCAACAGATCATCGAGGCGTAAGTGATCGTGATTGCAGCAATAACAGATAACTTGGAGTCCAATTATGGAACATGCCTTGGTCTCCGTCTCACTTCCTTTCAATCCCACTTTATCAGTCACGTGGGCCATGCTCGGTCCTGGCCTCTTGGCTCTTGTTGACATAGGCGACTGTGCAGAAATCATCTCACAGGCTGCAACACAAAATCGTATCATTATTTTTGATCATGTGCCAGTTCCACGAGCCTCGCTTACCGTCCCCGAACAATCGCCAACTGCACTGCTCACAGTCCATTCTTTCCTCCTTACGACTCAGTCACACACTGACTTTGCGCCACCGCGACCGTTGTTTCGAGTTCTTTCGCTATTCTAACCCACCGCCCGAGTCTCCCCCAGGCTTGACACAATCGCTCTATCGCCTACTATCGCACACAGCACTGGTTTGTAGGTACGATATCACCATCTGTCGCCATTTCAACATTCTGATTACTCTCAAGTACTTGGTCGGACAATCACGATCCAGATGCCCCTCTGTTTCGCTAGCAGTTTTTATCATGTACTTTGAGCACTGGCTGAAGATCCATGAGCATCTTCAGTCTCAGATTGATTCATCTTCTGTACTGGAACGACGTTCACGTCACATTTCTCCGTCAAGGAGGATGCGATCGATCTGGTAACGCCTTGCCCTTCATGGGCCATCAGCAGCGGCACCTGGCTCAATTGACTCTCGGCACCGGGAATACCAGCCCCAGTCTGAGCAATGAATGCAACAGGCACAGCAGTAGATACAGACCAAAGCGCAGGCACGACAAATACAGTTCAGTGTGTACAGACGAGTCCAGGTTTGACTCGCCAGAGGCTGTGGCAAGAGCCCTCACTGATGAGCGCTTGACAAATGCATCATATGATTGCGTGGTGGCGTTTGGAAGAAGCAAATCTCGAAGCACGTATCCAACGACAGCGATTAGAGAATGGGCGCATATACAACGACAGTGACTCAACGCAGGGCGGAAGATGCGCCCCTGTAGAGGTGGGCGGAGAACGAAATGGTACGGAACGAGACAAGAACATGGCTGGTTCTATGGTATATTAATGGGGCATGAAGCTTCTACTGCTGCAACGGAAACCAAGATCAAAGTTCGACGGAACATGACTTGGGCCCAAATGCGCAAAAACCTGTAAATCTCGAAGTGATATTTCTATAATGTACGAGAACTGGATATAATTCAAAGGGGGGTGGTCTGGCTCTTTATTGATGATTTCAATTTGGATGAACTGGATTAAATCAAGGCGGCTCAATTCATGAAGAGGTAAGAGGTCAACCACCGGCTCAACTGGCGGTCGCGCGTTGAGGAAACTTGTGAGGGCCTTCAGACGGCTTTAGGTGGCCGCTGTTCTCAGCAGTAGAAGTGAAAAACACCGATTTTAAAACCTAAACACATCATAAGATATCCTAAACTCATCATCAGACCCACCATAAGTTTACAAAGATCTAGAATAGCCTAGACCAAGCTTGGAAGATGGTGAGACCCGGCTAGCCATGCCATCCTTGTGGTTCAGCCATTTGTTGACCTTGTAAAAGCTTTCCTGTCGTTCATATTCCTCGGGCTCTGACAAGCCTTCATCCGATAATCTCATATCCTCCTCTTCGGAAATTGACCCTCCAGAAGAGTCCTCACTCTCAGATGACAGAGGATCGTCGTCGGTAAGAGGTCCACCTGACAGAGATGCTGCACAGATTATGGACCACTGCGTCTTGATCGTATGCTCAAACAAAGGCCGGTGTTCTGTGAGACGTTTGACTTTGATAATGGTTCCCGACTTGATGCGTTGGCCGGTAGCTATGTCATAGCACCTGACACCCATAGTCTTCTCACATGCCGCACAATCCGTTGCCCTGCATACTGTACTCGAATCTCCACCGTAACGGTGGTCAAGGTATGATCTGAAACCTGTAGATGGATCCCTCTCCGCTTCCGGATCGACCTCTTCAAAGGCCCTGGCTTTCGTGCTACATGGCATCCACACAAACTGCAGCAAAATGATCGAATAGTCTGGATCATCCTCGCATACCGTTGCGCCATGGTACTTGAAGCCGAAAAAGGCTTTTCCCCACCACGTCTGGAGTTGAGGACTAAGATTCAAAGCATTCCAAGCTTTTTCGGTGCAATGAACTCCTCGAACGAGCTCAGCGTCTGCAACGTAGGCCTCACGGTTCCTTTCCAGGATGACGCCCTGCACACAGCCCAGAAGCGTTCTTGTCTTCTGCAAATTGTCCTCGGTCTCATTCCAAGTCAAAGGAAGAATAGGGCAAATCTGAGACTCAGGTAAGCCTGTTACTATGCACCGGTTCCAATCGAGTCTTCGGCAATATTCAATGGTACTACTGTTCGGTGAGACTGGGCATGTCCCGAGACGGGCGCTCCACGGAGCGGAGGCATTTGTGGCTGGTGTCAGGGGCGACGTATTGTACGCTTGACCCTCAAAAACTACTACTTGTTAGCATCCGAACAACAACTATAAAGAATTCATTTCTTGTTGGAAATGGAGCAGTATTGTACTTACAGTGAGAGGTAAGCCTTCCAAGAAAGACAAAACTGAGTGTGGCGCTTGTCGGTGTTTGCTGCGACAACGCCCGCAGATTTGGGAGCGGCATTCCCATAAGGTATGAGAATTGCATGTAATTCATCGGCGGCACATACGGAGTGAAAGTGATGGCATCATCCCGCATCTGTTCGATGATCGCACGTCGCTCTTCAACTTCATCAATAGCCGGGAATGGATCCATTGTCGGTGAAACTGTACGTCAAGTTTGCTGGGTAATGTTTTTGAAAGGAAAGGGAACTAGATTTTGAATGAACGCGGAGGAATATGTAATCGATTATATAGTGTTGGTTGCTGAAAGCTTATGTTTATTGTTGAACCTATTCACGGATACACTTTGCGGCTGGGATGGATAAAGTGGCTGCTGATTAATCCACTGGCTGGCACTCAACAGCAAAATAACTACGAAAGTTTATCGAAGGATATCAAATTGAATGACAGAAAGTCCCAGAGACATTGACTAAGATCAAAAGCTTGGAGCAGGTTTAGGAGTCAGGGGTTACCACGAAAAAAGCCTTGCTATAGATAGGACTTTTAAATATGCGCCGCCCTATTTCTTAATATTTCCAACGCCCTACAACATCTCGTTGCTGCAAATTCCTTTCACTCGCCTCGAGTTCCTCGAGTGATAGTAAATAAAACATCTAAATGTCAGTCAGTGGCATTATGATATATTTTATACCAAAGCAATCTCTACATCCTCCTCCTCTTGGAATCCCTCAGTAATAGTCAAGTCGAAAACAAATCCCGCCCCTAGCCTTCGAAATGTCCTATCTTTTACACATTCAACAAATATCACTTCATGTACTGTCCTCCTAAGGTTCACAAAAGCCTCCATCAGACCTATTGCGTCACGCACTTGTCTTGATGCCACGTTTACAGCTAATATCGCTACCTTTCCTGACGAGGTGCTATTCAATTCTGCCACCCGGGGATCCCTCTCAAACTTTGCCCAACCACCAGCCCAATTCGGTGAGGTTGGGTGACAGATAGTGTAATACTGATTGCACGGAGATGTTTCAAACTTCAAGCCTGTTAAGCGGCTCATATCTTTTGCATCTTGAATGCCTGGTATAACGAGAAGCGGCTGCATCTTTGCTTTGACACGAAGCTTGACAGTCATGATAACAACTTGTGGCAAGCGGTGAATTGCCTCGGGGGTTTGTCCATATTCTGCCCCAAGGACCTGGAGGCAAGGCTGACGCATTTTACCCCTGGGTTGCCACTCGACTTCCCCTTGGTTTGAAAGCCATGACCATGAAGGAGCACCGCATGGGCAATCCCGATTCTGGCGGTCGACGGCAAACCACATCAAGCCATAATGGATATCTTTTAGCCAGAGGCCAGAAAGGTAATCTATTGTAGTCTGCGTATTCTTCCCTTTCTTGTCGCTTTCCTTTGACAGTTCTCTTTCGATAGCTTGCCCATACTCAAGAGCTGCCCCTGATATAGCGGCAAGGTGGTCGCTCTGTTGTGTAAGGGTGGTTTTTGAGAATGCTGTTACGATATTGTACCAAGTATACAGTGAGCGATACACCCAGGCGAAATTGGCCTTCACTGAATGGGTGGGTAGTATTCGAGAGACATTTGAAGAAGATTTTATCTTCCATGGTTCTGGCACTTCCGTAATCATATCATTACAGAAACTTCGAGGTGGCAGGGAACAGCACTCCAAGAAACTCACTTGGTTAGTGAAGTAAATGATCCGTTTGCTAAGAAGCCTCTCCTGAAACACCCAGCCGCGTGAGATGAGTTCGCTCCGCTCAACTTCAGTCAGAAACAAGGCCTTATTGTCGCGTCTATAGAGGAATAACGACCCTTTTCGAATGCCGTTTTGTTTGAAAGGAAGACGGACGAGCGACTTGGGTGGCTGAGCTTTGAGAATACCGGAAGACTTCCCAGCTTGAATGCAAGCTCCTATGGCGGAAATAGTGAATAGAGCACGTTCGTAATATTGGCCCATTTTCCACTTCTCCTGGTTCCAGTCATCACTCCCTTGAATAATGCAAATCGTGTCAATCCATATATATCGGATCCCCAATTTGCGCACGATGGTGATGGCGTCTTCAAAAGTTTTTGAAAGTGGCCCTAGTCCTGTTCCAGAAATGCGCTGCTCAAAGTTGGCTGGTGTAGTCTTTACGGCCTCAGCCTCTGGATTCCAACGATGGCTTAGAGTGACATAACTTCCCTTGGTCCCCTGCGTATCTCTCAAGTATGCTGCAGTGGGCGTGACTTCAATGCAGCGAGTAGGAAGCTCTGTAAGTTGAGGGGTAAATAGTTTATCGCTGGAGATAGCTATGCGGCATCTTGGGTGGTTGAAGAGACAATCTTGAAGCCATCCACCTATGGCAGCTATGTACTCGGGGGCTGCCATATTCACGCCGAGATACGTTCCTCCAATCAGACCAGATCGATAAGCCGGGCTCCCTTGATCAAGTCAGACAGTAAACGTATCTTGAAGAATGGAAACAAACCTGTATCTGCAGCCACGCAGATTTCGTGTGCATAGTTGGTTTGTCGGGATGTCATAAAGGACCTTTGGTCGGGCCAACTCTGATCTTTTCCGGTGACTGTCACCACTAGTTTATTGTAGAGAGGCTCCTGCGCCGAACTTCCATTGCCTGATAACCATAGATGAACCGTGAAGACACAATCGTCAGTTTTGGAGTTAGCCTGGGGAAGATTCTTGAGATCAAGCTCCTTTGTGATAGAAAGAACGTGATCAAGGGCAACACTGAGTATGAGAGCACAGAGATCACAGCCGAGCGAGGCATTTTTTTGAATTGTCTCAAAGTTTCTAGAGCAAATTGGGAAAGAGGGGCTTGAGAAAAGATCCAAAGCGTTGCAGACCGAGCAAAGAGGCATGATGAATGACGGCAAATTTTGTTGCATGACAATATGAGAGTCTCACCATGGTTGATCATGTTAAGTTCTGGGTGTCTTTTATCAAATTACAAAAGCCAAATTACAATCAAATTTTCAGCTGCCAGCGCAGCTTGCATATTATTCGGCCACCGCTTGGTTGACACGTCAGCAACCTCCAAGCCTCAATAATATCTTGTCTGTGAGTGTGTACCCCGCACGTCTCAGCTGAACGATCACAACCTCTACAACAAAACATTTTGTTAGTTTCTTCTTATAGAGCTATCGCCACTCTGGATTAAAAACGGCATTCTAGTATTCTTCGTTAATTATGTCTGTATGGTGGGAGGGCGTTGACGATGAGTCAAGCGAACAGCTCCGGAATTGGCATCTACACATACCCCAGGTTTGGCCAAGTACCTTTCTTCAGACAACTCTTCATTTTGTTAATCTGGAGCTGATATTATGGTTCTCTTATTGCCTTCTTTTCTATTATTTTAAAGGGGAACCAAAAGAGTCTTATCTTCCTATCACATGTTTATCCTTCTTCTTTGTCTATTCTTGTTTTTTTCCTATAAATGTGGTACATTTCTTGTTTTATCAGCTACTGCACCTGGCCGCTGTGTTCTTCATGTTTCTATATACCTCTCATACTCCTATATTTTGTCAGTGCAGCCTTTTCGCCCTTGCTGTAACGACGGCTTTCAGCCTTCAGTGGACATTATATGTCTACTGGTTAACTATTAAAGCTATTACCGTGAATCCCGGTGAAAATGCGGTATTTGAACTCTACACAGATGAGGAAGCGTATCAGGATGGAGATGATGATGGGCCTTTGGCCAGATACTACAGAGACCTACAAGTACAAACGCCATGTAGGGAGAACTCATCAAGAGTGGTACGTTCTCTCTACTTCTCTTGCTGATAGAAATGTATCTAACTTACAAATATTTAGAACGAACCCAACACACCTGTCCCTCAGAGATCCCCAGGCAGGGACATGCGCCCTCAGCCAGGTCTCGAAGCAAGTGCCCCAGATGCGGTAGAAACGAACACGGATGTATTGAAGAATCCACCAAGATGTAGCCCAATAGCTATATACTTCTCGTGGAAGGGCTCTATAACCATGGAGGTTGCAACACTAGGATCCCTAATTCTCGAGTGTCTGGCGATATGGAATGTTATTGAGATTGCATCTGCAGGCGGACGCCTGAACTGGTAACTACTTGCCCAGGCTACTAAAACTTTAGCTCAATCATTGACTTTGAACTTAGGATTACCATTACGCACCTTATAGAGCCCATGTGCGCTTTTTCAGGGTTTGTGTTTCTTACTAAAACGCGTCAAACGGTAGCCCTAAAGCACGGGAGGATACTCGCCTTTTTCATCATACACCAAGCGTTCTTCATCTCAGGCAACATCGCGACCTTTATTTCCTTTCTAATCTCTCCTCCGTGTATATCACACCCGGGGGACAATGACAGGATAGAATGTATGGAAATGACCCGTGGTTTATACTTGAGCTTCTATTTATACTTCGTAGTGGATATCATTTGGTCTTTCATGACGACTATGGATGTCTTAATTGTTTTGGGAAACTGGTGGAGTCCTGATAAGAAGACTATTTTCCCCTCATTACTGATGCATATAGCACAAAAGCTAGCTGGGAATATATAACTTAATTAAGTTATTATTTAAATGTTATGTTGCACTTATCAAGCCCTTCAGTATCCCGGCGATCCAGAGTCAACAAGCTTGGCAGGAGTAGTACTCGTCACTCGACTCACGTGCGGCCATGGTAGGAAGATGATCGATGGTGATGATGCGCAGCTTGGGTCCATCGATGTGCTCGGAAGAAGGGACAGTGTGGTTCTCGAACGAACTGTAGCTGGAGTAGACTGGAATAGGATTGCTCTCGCTGTTGGGGTCGCAAGTGACATCCCAAATGACCCGGAGTCGTCTTTCGGGTGCTCAGAGAGCTTCGAAAGTCATCAACGGCGGGATTTTACGTTGCTTGTCACTTTCTTGGGGCCTCTTCGACGTCAATGTCGGCCCCCTTTCACGAGGACCACATACCTAGCAACCTTAATTTTTCTGATATTATAATAGAAGAGCTTTTCTACAGAGGCTATAAACATGCTTACAGAGTTGTGATCCTGTACTACGCAGAGGACATCCTAGGATCATTATAAACTTCCTAATCTTTATACTTCACAGCCTTTTTTAGTACCAGCCATCTGCCACCTACAAACCATCCCCAAGCCACACTCTCTAGTCCCTCTTGACAGGAACCTTTCGGTACCTAACCGTCTCAACACCAGAGTCATCAAACGTCCTATCAGCAACAACCTTGTATCCTCCAATCCTAGGCAGTATCTTTGTCCAGAAGCTCCAGTAGACCCCACCAAGGATCAAAACACCAACACCAACGACAGGGAACACGTAGTACGGGTATCCATCTGCGTTCCAGTCACCATCGGGCGGGATGAAGGGTACCAAAGCGAGGAAGACGTTGGCGAGGAGGTAGATTATCGATATGGGGAGATATGTGTGCCAGGGTGATGACCAGTTCTCGGATTTCTTGTAGTGCAGGTATATCAGACCCGCCGTGACGAAGCCGTTGATCCAGGAGCCGGGGTATGTGTACCTGGTTTGTCAGCCTTGTAGATAGAGCGTGGAGACAGATGACTTACAGGTTGACGATAAAGTTGTACGCTGGTCCAGCAGGCGGCGCCAGGAGTACAACTACCGTGACAATCCAATGCAGAAAAAGCTAGATCATCAGCCTCACTCTTCAACTAAACACCAATGCAACTTACCGCAGAAGCCGGTGCATTAAAAGGCTTATTCGACGCCCAGAACCGACTAAACGGCAACATTCCCTCCTTTGCCAACTCCTGATTCAACCTCGCATGCGCAAACGAAACAGCAAGCACATTACCAAGATTACTCAGCGCCACAAAAGCAGGGAGACTCCTCGCCGCAGCGCTCTCACCAAAGATATTCCGGAAAAAGAGTCCAGCGACGATGACTTCGGACTTGGCGAGGTCCGATTTCGGAATCGCTGCAAAGTACGCTACGTTGGCGAGGACGTATAGAATCGTCACGCCGCCGATGGCTATAGGCGCTGCGATGGCGAGGGTTTTCTTGGGGTGTTTGAGCTCGCTTACCACGTAGTTCGCATTCTCCCAGCCTTTGTAGCTGTAGATGATATTCAGAAGGGCGTTGGAGTAAGCGTATGCGCCGCCGCCGCCGTAGCCGTCTCCGTCTTCGATTCTGAAAGCGTTGTCAAAGTTGTGGGGATTGGGCACGCGACGATGACCGGCGAGGGCGGCAAAGCCTGAAAAGACGATGAAGAGAAGAATGACGACTTTGAAGACGCCAAGGACGTTGAAGAGACGAATACCCCACTTTGGTGTAACGCTGTGCAGGAGGACGGCAAAGGTTACGCACGTCACTGCGATGCCGCGGGCTTCCCAGCCATCGGGTGTTTCTCGCCCGGACGCAAAGAGGATATATCTTCCGAATGCAAGTGAGTTACCAGAGGAAAAGCCAAGAAGGATCATCTGCGATGCAAGGACGCAGGTTGCCAAGTATCGAGGACGGCGGTAAACGCGCTCAAGGTAATTCTTCTCGCCTCCAGAGCGAGGGATAGCTAAGCCGAATTCGAGAAAGACGCTTAGGCCACAGAAGGTGAGGAAGCCGCCGATCACCCATAGCATGAGAGAGATTCCGACAGAGCCAGTGGCTGCAAAGATACTGGATGGCGTTGAAAAGACTAAAGGTCAGCGTCGTCGACCCAGAAATGGTGAACTCACTTCCTGTTCCAATCATCTTGTTCAGAATCAGAAACACAGCGCCCGTAATACCAATCTTTCGGTCCTCGCTGTACGCAAAGTTCTGTGCGTCAATGGTACTTCCATTATCAGGTCGTTCATCGCTAATGTCATCGTGTCTCAAGCCATCAAAGGCCTGAGTTTCCTTACGGTCCGTCATTGCTGCTGAGCAAGTTAAACAGGAGATTTACGTGCAACTTATAGGAAAGAGATACGGCGCAGTCATGATGTCGACATTTAATCCTGGCTACACGGAATATGCAGTGAGTTGCTCAAAACGGCAGGTCGTGAGATTTGCGGGCGTTGAGCCGGCCACAAAATAAGCTCATAAGCATAAGACAAGGTTTCATGGGTGCCGATCCTACGACATGGGTGTGCGCACGGAGGAATATGCAGTGTCATTAAAGTATCTAAAAGAGTCTAGAAGCAAAAGATGTGATCGCTCATCTTGGCAGAAGCGCCGGGCTGCTCAAAGCCAAGGTTGCCAAGCGAGGCCTTTGCCGCCTTTACCATCCCCGGCGGCCCGCACAGCATGATCTTGGAGTCGGCGCCTGGCGCGGGGAACTTTTCCTGCATGAGCTCCTGCGTAGCGTATCCCGTACCAAAAGCCCAATTTTCCGGTGCGTTTTCCACGACGTAGTACAGGCGAAAATTCTGGGGGTATCGACGCGCAAAGGTTTCGAGCTCATTACGCAGAAGAATATCTTGTTCTGAGCGGTTTGCGTAGACGAGGCTTACTTGTGTCAGGTCGCGATCGTCTTCGCAGATGGCGCGGATTATCTGGAACATGGGCGTTATTCCTGTTCCGCCGGCCAGCATGCCTATTCGCTTGCAGAGACCGTTCTTGTAGCGCATTGCGCCCTTGGGGCCGCGAAAGGAAACTTCATCGCCGAGGGAGAGGCTGGCGAGGTATTTTCCTGTCAAAAGACCGTCGGGGTAACATTTGATGACGAGCTCGAGCTTGCCGAGATCGTTGTTGTTGGAGATGGGGGTGTATGAGCGGTTGACGATCTTGCCGTCGATTTCCGCTTTGATGGCGAGATGCTGGCCCGTTGGGAGACCGAGGACTGTTGTGGGCGTGGGGAGGCTGAAGATGAGACGGTAGACGTTGGGGGCGATTAATTCCTTCTCGGTTAGAGGGAGGGCGTGGTATGTTGTTGGGTCGAGCCAGCCTCGTTGGATGAGGGAGTTGACCTTTGTGACCTTTGGCATCTTCTTGTGAGGGGCGTAGCTCATGAAACCGTCCTCCTCGAAGTGAAGATGCTTGGAGAGTTTCTTGGCGGTGATTGTACCGGCGACGGTGAAGAGTGCTGAAGCGATCAAGAAGCCCTCCAAAAAGCCAGGTCCTGAGCCGCTGGTCTTGAGCTTGGGTAGCGAGTTCAACATCTCAGGATTCAATCGGTATGCTTGAAGCGCAACAGCACCGACTGAAATGGCAGCGGTAGCTGTGAGAGCCGTTGAAGTGAAGCTACTCCCAGCAACAGGCTTTGGCGCTGCCTTTTTGAGCGTCACAGCTTTAGGCGCGCCTCGTGCGGGTGCACCACCGTATGTCCCAATGAGATACTCCTCCATAATCTCAAACGCATCTTCAGAATGGCCTGCATTGTCAAACTCCACCGTCGAGTCCTTTCCAGCGACTTCAATCAGGACATCCGCACCACCAGGATGGTCCTCGACGTATTTCGTAACATCATAAACTAAACCGTCAGAAAAGTCTCACCGCCAAACAAAAAACATACCTTTTCCGTTGATGATTGTCCAACAATCATCACGAGTGTTGTGAGCAGCCACTTCCTTAGCAGTAAACGAAGCCATTTTCTTTAACCGTACAGAAACAATTACGGAGCGCAGGCACGCTATATGAATGCAATCAAACACCACCTCAAGGATTGGCCAGTTGATTTCCTCATCAGGTCAAGCCGAGGCTCCAAGGTCCTTTCTCGGCCGACTGTGGGTCCGGAACGGCCGAGAGACCGTGCTTGCTCCGTTTCATGATTTCGCCAACTTTGAAAGGATATAAACCCGATAAACATGGATCAAAGTTGCATTGACCGAGGCACGGGATTCGGTTTTGAAGTAAATGCCCGTCGGATTTGTTGTGGTTCATGCCTTGATTGCCCAAAGACACGATAAGACTCTTGCATTCGTACCAATAAAACTTGCCGTGACAAAATGCGTTATTTCCATCCGAATAAGCTAAATTAGTCAATCAACGATACCCGTCCAATAGTGCACGCCACACCGAAAGTTAAGTACTCACCGCGTACAGACTACGGAGCATAGCGGAGATTTTATGTGCCACCGAATCATCCTGTCCAAGCATCAAATTCTTCACCCCTATCCCTATCTACCGACAGATTGCAAGGATGTAGATCCACTCGACATTGAGGCTCTGAGCCTCGGCTCATTTAACGTCGCTGGTCTATATAGACAGACTCTCCTAGCAGCCTGTCATTTGTTAGACAATTCTCAGCACTCATCATGGCTACTAAACGCTTCCATCTTATGGGTGAAGACCCTTCAACTGCCCAAGAAATTGAGATCCCTACGTCACTGGACGAGCAAGGTCTTCAACACTTGGTGGCGTCGCATTTTGCAATCGTTGATCCATCGGGTAAGTCGATTCATTCGCTGAGAGACGTTGCTAATTTTTAGGCATTGGTTTTGTCACCGAGTCTGATGCTTTGACAACCGTTGCAGATGTCCTCGGCGCTGATGACATTTCCATTACCATCGATGGAAAGGCTGTCCGCGAGGTTCCAGGCCCAAAAGGTCTGCCTCTTGTAGGCAATTATTTTGAAGTCTACCCTGACCATCTCGGTAACCACCAACGGCTGTTCGAGAAGTATGGCCCTCTCTTCAAGACCACCAACATGGGCAGCACCATTTATCACACAAATGACCCCAAGCTGGCCAACATTGTTTTCGGCGAGACAGACTTCTTCTCCAAGCGCATCATCGAAGGGCATCCTCTGTTTCCCATCAAGAACAAGGAGGCTGGTGTTTTCCTTGGTGACACTGATACAGAAGAGTGGAAAGAGGTACACAAGTTTCTGCCTCCAGCTCTCGGCCCCAAGGCCGTACGACACTATGCCCCCACCATGCAAAAGACGGTTGAGGATGCGTTCAAGGTTTTTGACGAACTTGATGAGCGTGACGAGGCTTGGAATGTGTATCCTTACATGTTGAAGCTTGGATCTCAGGCTGTCGGCAAATTGGTGCTCGGCATGGACTTTCAACACTTTACCTCTCCTGATGCACGACCTCATGCCATGGTGTTGAGAATTGCGCAGTCTCTGGAACTCAACAAGAAGATCACTTCAATGGGCAGCTGGTACAAGAACCTCCCCTTCGGTGACCCTCAACGTCTCCGGGATGCTCGCGCGCACATGGAGCTGATGATGAAGGAGTCTGTCGCGAACGCTTCCAAGGGTGAGGGAGACTTGGAACTGCAAGATGCTGCCGTCCAAGCCGAAAACATGGTCGATTATGTCCTTCGTGCTAGCGACAGCAAGGGCAATAAGCTTCCTCGTGAGCGCATCATGGAGCCTCTTGTTGTTGCCACTGGTGCCGGTTTCACAACAACTAGTTCTCTTCTGTCGTGGCTGCTTTATGGCCTTGTTGCCTACCCCGGCATGCAAGAGAGACTTCTCCAAGAGATGGTCGACAACGGCTTTGATGAAAACACGCAAATCACAGCTGACCTTACCAACAAACTTACCTTCCTTGACAAGTACATCAAGGAGACACAACGACGACACAACCCTTCATACCAGCCTGCACGAACAGCATCCGTCGACATGATTCTCCCTGGTGGTTATAAGCTTCCCAGAGACTCTATCGTCATTCCCGCCCTTCACCACATTCACAACAACACCAAGATTTGGGACAACCCAGCTCTGTTTGATCCCGATCGATGGGACACTGATCGCGTCAAGAACCGTCCTAATGCTTCGTACATTCCTTTTGCCACTGGACCTCGTATGTGCGTTGGTTTCAACTTTGCTCTGCAAGAAGTCAAGGTATTCCTGCCCAAGTTGGTATATCGATACAAATTCAGTCTCGCACAAGATGGACCTGTCGAATATGATCCAATGTTTCAGTTGATTCGACCAAACAACCTGTATGTGAGGGCAGAGCGAAGGATAAAATGGCCTTCAAAGAGCGAATAGACTGGGATAAGGATAGACAAAAGTATAATAGATTTAATGTACAACAGATGAGATGAGATGCTTGTAACATTGATATAAATGATGAGTAGAGTGATATCATCCCCGCAACGACTTCAACACTGAATCCTGGATAAGTAACTCCTTTGGGTCGCCAGTCTCGATGATTTGCCCATCTTTCATGACAACGGCGAGATCAAAGTCTGTCAAATAGTCAAGACGATGAGTAACTTCGATCACTGTTCGACCTTGCATAACTTCTCGAATGATGCGTCGTACGTCTTTGTCGGTAGCGCTGTCAACACTGCTGGTTGGTTCATCGAGTAGCACGATCTTTGAGTGTGAGATTAAGGCTCGTGCGAGACAAAACAATTGGCGTTGGCCGACTGAGAATCCAAGCTCACTCAGATCAGCATCAAGTCCGCCGCGAGTGTGAACGGTTTCCCATAGGGTAGTCTTTTTGAGAGCTTCAATGAGGATTTGATCTGCTTGGATGAGTCCTTCCGGGTCAAGATTCTGTCTTACTGTGCCTGAGAGGCTCACGGGATCCTGAGGGATGGTTGTTATCTGGGATCGAATGTGTTGACGCGATAATGATGCTAGGTCCTTGCCGTCAATTTGGATGCTTCCTGATTGAAGCTCGAGTAAACGTAGAATTGAAAGGATCAACGATGATTTGCCACTGAGATGTCAGCTAGTTTCCCAACCATCAATCGAACTTGATCACTACCTTCCAGTACGTCCACATACGCAGACTCTTTGTCCAGCTTCAATAGATAGAGAAACATCGCGAAGCACAGGCTCCGATTCATTACTAACTTGTTAGTCAGAACTCCCAGAGTGATTCTCGCGTACCTGTATGACGCAGTTACAGCATCAAGCACGATTCGACCCACTGGCCAATTGTCCGGAACTTCAGTTTCGCCCTGCTTATTCTCGTTTGGGGTGTTCTTGATGAACGACTTCAGCCGGGCAATAGCCCCAAGTGAAGTCTCCAGAGTCGTCCATTGATCGATCACTGTCGTTAGTGTCAGATTCAGCCCTAGTAGATTAAGCATGGCGAGCCCAATCGCGCCTTCGCTGGTGGTACCAGGAATCCGCAAGGCAATCGTGACTAGGAGGATAGCCATCCCAGCAACGAAGAGATCGAGTACCAATTCCAGCCATCTTTGAATGCAAAACATCAGATAAAAAGGCTTCTGCGATGTATTCAGCATGCGGAAGCTTTCATCGAGAAACTCGTTTGTCCATCCGAATGAGCGAATAGTTGCGAGCCCAGCTGTAATCTCCGTGAATTGTGTGTAGAGTGGTGTCTTGGCTTCCAAATCCAGTAGCCTCATCTGTCGAGATGTGCGCAGGTAGTACTTTTGGATGAGATACAGAGCCAAGAATGAAACGGGGAGAAATGCGCCAAAGTAACTAGCTCCCGATGCCACCACACCAACCTGAACCAGGCATCGCAAGGTCACTGGGAGAGTTAGCGGAGTCTCATAGTGAGGAGTTGCTTACAATCGAGTGTCAGATAGAACGCAAGCGGAAGAGACATGTCGATGAGTGTCATGTCCTGGCTGAAGCTACTCGGATCAGTAAAGACTTTAGAACCGGGCCTTGACCTACCGGTTCAGAATACTCCCGTTTTCTGTTGATGTAAAGAAATGCAAAGGGGCTCTGTCGAACCAAGTTAGATACGGTCTCGAGAACTCTGACAAGCCCAACACTAGACGGCGTACGCACCTGCAGACAGAGTTCAAAAGCTGCTCGTGGAGGTTGTTTGATGACTTTTCGACGCCGACAATTAGAAAGTAACTGATGGTCAGCAAGTCCCATCCATGGGGATCTGACTTACTCGATGTTTAAGAGTGCCAGTGCCATTGAAGCAACGACCAATCCAATATATCCTCCGGCATAATGCGCATCCTTAGATCCTTGACCCTTTTCCGTCCATATCCGCAACCAGATTTCTATTTGGTTAGCTCCGTCTCAACGACGAGACCGCTACTCACGAGGCATGGCTTCAAGGACTGCGCCGATCACCGAAGCTGGAAAGATAATACTAATGACTTTCCAACCCATCGACCTAACATATATCTTATAGCAATCTGTATCCCCAGTCTTCCGAGCCAAGTCAATTTCCTTCTTTGGCGAAACCATGACAATGTCCTTCTGTACAATTTTCTCAGTTTCGATGGGTGTAATAGTGTTGAGAGTTTCGGTGGCTTCAATTTGAGAGTATGGAACTTGATTGTGACTAATTCGGCCGTCTTCAATCACGGTAACAAAGTCCGCGAATGGCAGATAGTAGACTAAACTGTTAGAAAAGCTTCAAATCGGGAGATCTCATACCGTTACTGGTCACCAAGACAACAGTGCTCGTCCGAAGCAAGCCATCAACTCCCAGAAGATGATGGAAGACTGTATCTGCAGTCGTTTTGTCCAGGCTGCTGAAGACATCATCGAGTATAACCAGCTTCTTTCGCGAATAGACAGCTCGTGCAAGGGCAACCCGCTGTTTCTGGCCTCCACTTAAAGCCACTCCACCAGAGCCAACAGTTGTCTCTTGAGCTTGGGGCAATTGGTGGAGATCCTCTTCCAAAGCGCAAGCATGAAGAACTGTAGACAGCCACTTTTCGTCCATCGGCGACAGCCCAACGATGTTTTCTCGAATTGTGGTGTTGCGGAGCCATGGTACCTGGTCGCAATACGCAAGAGAGTCCTCGGTCTTGACAGTCCCCTGTGCTGGTATAAGCTCACCGATGATCGCTTTCAAGAGTGATGACTTTCCGCAGCCCACCCTGCCCGCAAGCATGTTTAGTGTCCCGGGTGAGATGCAGAGGTTAATGTCGGTGAGTAAAGAATTTCCGTCGGGCGTCTCAAAGTTGGCGTTCTGCATAGTGACCGCGTCAATATCGACTGTCTCCTTAGCAACAACCTGCTCATCCAAGAGCAAAAATGCCTGAATTCTGCCACAGCCCCCGACAACACCTGCAATTTGCATCAAGGAGACGAGAATCATGACAAGTGGCTGAGTCACAAGAGAGATCAGGGATAGCGATGTGAATGCTTCTGCGACACTCAGGCCTTCATCTGCCTTGGTCCAGTAAATTGCTGACATGATGACTACCACCGGCGTCAACTGGGCAGAGACCATGGCTGCACCGTTAGCGATATAACACAATCATTAGGCGACTTACCAAGGGCATTGAAGTAGACGAGCAACCATCGGAACTTGGCAGATACTTTGAGCTCTTTGACCCTTAGGCCTTGTACCATATTGCGAAAGAAATCTGTCAAGCCCATCATTTTGATGCCTTTTATCTGATTGAGCATGCTTGATGTTTCACCGACTCGCTTCTGGACTGCTTCATTCCATTTCACAGTCGCTGGTTCCATGGCTGGAGAGATGATGCCGCTGAGGATCGTTGTGACTTGACTGTTAGCTTGGTCTAACGCGGGACGGAATACTCACTGATGGTTGGAGCCAGCACAAGCAAGCTAGGTCTACCAACTTGTCGATAAAGCAAATAAATCCCCACAGGAAGTTCGAGCATGTTTGCCCACATATCATGGACCGAGGCTCCGGCAGCAACAATAGTCTCCACGTCCGCCGTCATCAGTGTAACAGGTGCAGAGTCTTTGATGGACGTGGTCTTAAGCTTGAGTGTCTTCTTGAAGATCAGAGACACTAATCCACCTCTATACATAGTCACCAACTGGTATGACATGTGTTTGTGCCATGCGCCAGAAATGGCAAGTCCGAGGTAGATGAAGACTGTTGCTCCAATGAGCCCGCTGGAAATTTGTACCGACATTTCCTTTTTGCTAACGAGACCGATGACAGATTGAATGAGGAAGGGCTGTGCAAAGTTGAACCCACTATGCAGGAGTCGAGGAATGATACCGGCAGCGAATTGCCACTTGTACGCGTGGAATGTGCTCTTCAAAAGGCTGGGTTGGCCACTATTGCGGGCTACAACTGTTAGATATCTACAAAATTGGACTCGGAATGATCGGAGTCTGGACTTACCTCGTTCCCATTGTTTCTCCAGCGGCGCGGCGACATGGTCTGTATCAAACTTGGAGTCTATCGCCTGTAAGTCTTCTGTCTCGAGAATAGTGCGATGGCCCTGTAGAAAGAGTCTATTCAACCACCAGAAGAAACTCCTGTTGACCACCCCAGATGAGGTCTCGTGTATCTTTTCTTTTTCGTCGAGCAGCGCTTTTGGCATCTCCTCCAAGAACAATAGTATTGCCTTGAGCACAAATGAAGCAGTGAATACAGCTGCAATACTGTACATCGATCGTATCCAAAATGTTCGGATGAGGGCGATGTCGAGGATGATGGTGACGACGAGAAACGCCCCGATCAGCTTCGACGGTTTCTTTGAGTTTCGGTGTTCAACGAACGACAAAGCGGCAAGTGCGAAAGATTCGATCAAGCCAAGGACGGGCTCTGCGATGGCTGTTTTTGTCGAGTTTTGTCGGCACCAGAGGACAAGTAAAGCGGTTTGGAGGCATGCGTAGCTGGCAATCGTAATCTGGGCTGTTAGTAAGATCGGTAACAAGAAGGATGACTTACCAGTTTTGCCCATAGCAAGAGTCCAGATTTGGTGACCCTCTCATTGTTCCAGATCACATAGAATCTCAGCGGCACAAGCAAGATGAACAGACCAGTCGGGAGGAGAGACAAAATACTCTGTTCAAAAAGAATTGTAAAGTCGAAAACGCCCACTCGCTGCGGGCCAAATTCTTTATCCGGATCCATGGTATGAGTCTGTCATACTTGAGAAGTCGCATGTTGTCGCGTCCCTGCTGTTTTATACCGTCGTTGGAGGAAGGTGTGCAGCGCTCCAAAGCACCAGAAAACGTTTAGCGCGGGGATTGATAAAGTGGGGGCGTACGGGATACGGAATACGTGTTGAACCTTTGGTGCTAAAAAACGCTTGGCTTTCGCAACGGTCATTTGATTGACTGTACCGTCAGCGCGGCTTGTTTCGATTCCGGCCAGAGATTCCAGCAGTTTGTGAGGATCCGCTAGAATGATAAAGATCAGCTGGACTCACTCTCTCGGCCTTTGAGTCGGTTGTGGTTGGGTTCATGATACCGCTTACACTTCTAATTACGGTTAGAGGAATAAGCATTAAGTTTCTTGCATTTAGAAACAAATATCGAAATCCTGAGACGATACGCCAAGTTAATAAGCTGAGTGTCATCATTCTACTCCCAGGGAGATCCGTCGGATAAGGGTCGGCGGACTGATAAGTTTGACTATGGTCTTGGCACTGATCGACACCAATTCCTGTGCGTTTCTTTGGCGTGAAGATCTTTACCTATGCCGCGATGCCACCAGAATTGTGCTTTTCGGTAGAAATGATTAGATACTTGCTACCTGAGCAATTGAAATCTTGAATCTTTATTTTCGCTTTTGTGAGTTCATAATTGCTGAGATTTGCGGTTCTGCGATACTCTCCATTAACTTAAAGTGAGCCCAAGCAAATAACATCTTATAAACGAATCCAACCACGCATTTGTCCATTGAGTAGATATTTCTTGTCCCTCTTCCCTATGTTGGGTTCCGTTAATACGATAACAAATTTCCTGCTGTAGCCACCAATTCATCTCATGATATTCAATCTGCCAAACGTTTCGAATTCTCGATAATTGATTCCCTGTTTCTTCTCATCCCATTTGTACGAGAGCGGGGAGCTGATAAGAGCTCAGGGGCCTGTGCCATAAACTCTCAACCAATTAGTTAAACATATTGGGCATCTGAGTTGAAACGAGATCGTCTTCTGTGAATGAAAATTCCCCCATAGAAACTTGATGTGCCATGATATTTTCCATGGCAGTGGTAGAATTTGGACCCATAAACTGCCAGTTTCTTCCGTCATCAGGATAACGCAGGCCTGCTGAGAGATTCATAAAAGGGCACCCAACCTGTTGATTTTGGTATTCTGGGAGCATAGTGTAGCTGAAGGGGTTATCTGAAGTATGGAGACCGGTTGAAAAGTACCAGTCTTGCATTGGGAGATTATGAGGCTCGTTGATTCCGAGCGGCCCGCAGTCGTTCTTGATAATGCTAGCCCCTGAAGAAGGTTTGCAATCATGATCCAATTTGCCCTCCGCTAGGGATCTTCTTGAGGTACCTTGATTGCTCTCAGATCCTTCACGAGGACTTTCCTTCGAAGGTTTCTGCTCTTTTTGCTCAAAGCAATCTTCAACTCTGGTAAGGATTTCGGACAACAACGGGCGCAGCTGGTCAGCGCAAGGTACGTTTTGTGTCTCACTCAAACTAGAGATGATGTTTTGTCCTTCATTCTTCCATATACCACGAATAATTCCTGTAATCTCTTTGAAAACGCCATCTTGATATGGGTTTAGTGAAAGCCCAAGCTCCCCGAACAGGATCTTGCTCATTTGATGCCACTGATGTTCAGATGAGGAACTTCTGTCGACGCGGTCCTTGAGTGCTTCTTGCGCAGTAGGTGAAAGGCTATCGTTATTGTTACATTCGACAATTGGACAAGCCTGCTGCAATACATGTTCTTCGTATTCTGTTGACGAAGAAAAGCCTTTGAAGCATCTGGTGCACGAATGATTGAACGTGTGCCGCCTTTTCAAATGCTGCTTGACGTCTGATATTCGAAGCATCTTCAAGTTAATACAATCAAGATGGCGTTCTGGGTCCTTTCTGTAGTATGGACATGCATATGTCTCAAGCCTTTTGTTGGTATCGGCTGTCATGGAGGTACGAATCCTTTTATGAGGCTCCCTGGAGTCGTCGGCCTTTCTCTTCGAATTCGAGGGCTTCTCTGTGATCTTATGGCCTGAAATGGGCGGACTTTTCTGATATCCTTCCTTAGAATGCTGCTCCTGATCTTTGACTTTTGAGAGCAAGGCCTGGCTTGATTCCACTTTCCCATCTGCCATTTCCTTGGGGGTTCCACGGTAAAAACGCAACCCAGAGACCAGAAATCGTTTATCGCAGAACTCTGTTCTTTCCGGACTAGGAGGATCATTGTGATATGCAGTCAATTGTCAGCTTGCTTGAAAGTGGTGGCGGAGCGGTGGATGTCATACATCGAGCTTGGCAGGCATCTTTCTGTGGACCGAGGACTTCTTCATGATAGTCTCGCGCGCCTTTGCCTTCGTTGGCAGTGCCCGAAAGATCATACATCTGCTGAGATTCCCGGCCTTTGGACTGCGTGTTTGATACATAAGGCGCTGGAATTGCGTCTTTGGCCGTAGCACGATCACCGTGAGAGGTCTCATTCGAACGCCCTACAAATACCTTCAGGTTTGAACCATCAACCTGGCCAGCATTCATCGTACGGCCCTACAATGTCTCAAGTGATATCAAAGTCGGGTATCCTTGCTGTGAAGCGGATGAAGACTCGGTCTAATGTAGTGAGAGGCCATAAGCTCTGTTAAATCGTGGTACAGCGTCAAGTGGTTTTGGGGTTTTGAAGATCGTTTGGGCGAAATATTCCACGCAGTTCTACCATAAGGGTTGAAGAAATTTAGATAACAAGGCAACCGGGGACGGTCTCCTAGACATGAGATGGCCAATTTACTACCAACACGGGAGGGGTATGAAAGGATGTGCAACGTGCAGACACCCGAGGCAATGAGTGAGACAGGTGTGATTAGTTCAGCCTATGAAATGTCAAAGGTAATAATATTATAGCCTCAACGTATTTAACTCATGTTTTTCTAGTCATTTATTCTAAGATGGTGCGCCTTGAAATCACAAAATTGATGCATTTTTAATCGCCTTCAAATATCCATCATACCAGATACCCGCCCCAGTCTGACTTAGAGCTTCTGCCTTAATTGATCGCTTATCGTCTGAAGTTGGGCCATGGGGCTATGCCATGATGACGGCCCGGTGATCAGTCTGCCTTGGAAGTCAAGCCCTTTATCCAACAACCAGTTCTGGAGGCGCATTTTTGATTCTTGGCGCGTAGTCAATTGATTCGAAGCGCCGCATCTGCAGTTCAGTTAGTCAGCAGCGCTTGGTATAGTGGATACTCGAGACAAACCTCGTTGAAGATACGATCGAGGAGGGCATGCTGTGCCAGACCTTGACAGTGTTACAAATCCAAGGCGAAATTCATTATTTTGATGCAAAATTTCTTTCAAATGTATATATAACTAGTACTCTCTTTCCCAAGCGTCATCTTCCACATTCGCGGATACCATGACATGATGCTATACACAACCGCGTACTCGAACTTTTGAACAATTCATCAAAATGCCCAGTCACAGCACAGCCAGCAGGACTCGACTGGATAGCCCCGAGTCTGGCCAATGCGAACCACATATGCGAACACCGTGGACTTAGCGGTTAGAAAAAGCTGAGTGTGTGGCGGCGAATGAGAGTTGCTGATGGGTCGCACAACAGGATTAGTGCAGCAATGGTGAAATATTGCGTCGAATGAAAGCCTCGAACAGGGATCTCCTCAGTTCAATTTTCCACATTTGCGTAGGGAGACTACGGCGCAGCTGCGAGGTGGCCTCTGCGACGAATGTACTTTGCAGGAGTGAGACAGTGAGACACCAAAAGAGGATCTCACCCCTCCGCATCCGCGTAGAACAAGACGCATCTGTGGATGGCATGGCAGATCGAAGACAGGGCATTCTTGGTACGTGTATTTCGAGTTGTATGTAGTCCACCTTTTTGGTACCCCGAAGCCGAAGAATAAGGTTATCGGCGAGAAGAATAGCGACATGTGTCACGATGCTATTCCTCTTTTGATAGTCAACAGTTTGAGAGACTGTCACCTCCAGCCCTTTTTCGCAACACCGAAGACTAATGTGCCTAACGCGCAGGGCTGTTTTATTTCCACGACTGTGTGAGTCTTCCTAGGCTATTGCGCGAATGTGGAGAGGCCTCGTAGTCGTGATGGGATGCGAAGACAGAGCCTCAAAGGCCTACGCCGTTGTGTAAGAGGCAGACTCTGCCTTATTATTTGAAGGCTGCCATATCTTGTAGGTTCGCTCGTGTATTTCGGGCAAGTACGGATGACACCATTTTACCTGAGTTCACGGGGGTATTGTTTCCTTGCCTCGTTCCACAAAGACACAGCATAATTTTCCCGAGACTTTGACTCTTGGCTCAACTGTCCCCCCTTTCCGTCATGATTTCTCTACCATCCTATCGTCACAAGCAATCTCTGGATACGTCATTGGCAAGTGTTTCTTCGAACTTGAGGTTCTCCAAGATCCGATTCCGTCGTCTTAGACAGAAGTTTTCAGTGGAACCATGGCAGATATCTATCCCCATAAATACGTCGTCAACAACCGTGGGTAGCAGCGACATTAGCCTTAAGATTCCCGAAGTGGCTTTGGGTGACCTCAGCTACCCGTTGGCTGATTGGGGTCACCAAGCTACCCCCACTGCTTTTCGACCAACATTCTACAAGTTACTCAGCAAGCTTGTACCCCAGACTCCCCAGCCAGTCTCCCCAAACAGTGGTCAATACAAGACCCATGGAACCACCAGTCACCAAAGCCAGTCCAATAAATCCGACAAAGCTGGTCACAAAAGGGAGAGTACGGGTAAAGGCGCCCGGGATTTCGGTTCCAGCGGTGGAGGCAAGGGAGGGAAAGGAGGGGGGAGCGATGAGCCACCGCCGCCACCATATGGCTACCGCTTTCCCCATCCTGGCGACGCCCGACCCCCAAAACATCTCGGATGCCCATTCTACATTACCGAGCCTTTGCGGCATCATCACTGTAGCAATCTTCGTCTGAGTCGACCTAGCGATGTCTCTCAGCACATCATGAGAAAGCATCTACTACGGGACATAAACCTGGTATTGCGTCGTGGTACCAAGTCTACCGACACGACCGAACCCGAGGAGAAGATGCAACAGGCTGGAACTTGCACAAAACCCGATGGTATCAGACGCTACCATGCAACATGCCGTATGGAGTTCTATGGTCCCACCGCGGAGGAAAACCTACAATACCACATCGATAACGTTGAATGTTGCGAAATGGGTATCGAGGAGACCGGTGTGATGCTCCCCGCAGAGTTCAAGAATCTCACAAAGGAGCGCGATGCCGTGAGCGGCACTGCGGCCAAGTGGTATGCCATTTGGAGACTTTGTTACCCAGCTGTGTTTAGGACAACTTCGAGTGTTCGAACCGTTCCAGCCTCGCCGTATATCGAAACAACGGCCCCTCGCGAGCAGGGAGAGCATGTAATTCGTCAGGCCCAGAGAAGTATATCGATGGGGGACCGAAGTCTCAACCTTGATCAGATCATCAACGACATCTACCTTGGTAGTGCCCAGCCCGACACGGAGGTGCAACAAATAGTGCAGAAAGAGCGGCTTCGAAGGCAGTTTGAGCTGCAGGAAGCTTCTCGATCAAGCTTGATTTCCTCTCTTCCACAACAATACCAAATATCCTATCCTACAACCTTCCCTTCTATCGCCCCTTCCACTCTCTCTCTACAAACCCAGTTTGGGCAACCGCCATACCAAAATACTTCTCATCCCCCCCCTGGGCCCCAGGCATTGCCCGAAACTTCTGACGCTGCGTCTCAGCAGGTCATGGTCTGGCACTGGAATAGCCCTACAAACTAAAACCCCAACCACTATGACGATTCTCGGTAGTTATCCTACCACAGGTGCTTTTCTTTGTCTGTAATTATGGGAAAATACAGAGGTGTTACGGGGTATATGTAATTTTTTCAATCCTTGAGGTCAATGGTGCAACAGCTTGCGAGTATGATGCAAAGGCTAATGCGATAGCTATGGTTTTGAGTGCGGCCTTAGGGTTAGACTTTGGGCTGACAACACAGGTAATGAGGACACGATATTTTCTTTCAAAATATAAGCCTCTACCCAAAAGCTTCCACGATGACCAATCGCTAATGGAATAGATATATAGGTGGATGGCTGCCCTTGTTGGCGTTGAGTATCACGTCTCTCCAGTTGGAGATAGATACACTTTAGAGTTTCATTTTCGGTCCTCGTTTTTGGGCAATTACAATGCAATAGTTCTATCAAATCATAGTTCTTCAAATAAATTTGGCATCGCTATATGAACTGTGGTCGAAGGGCTCCTGTTGAAACTTCATGCCTAGGTCTGCTCTACAGCATGATTAGGGAGTCGTCAGGGCGCAAAGCTTCAGAAGAGAATGCTAAAACACAGTAAAATGTTCCCTAATCTTAGAATAAATTACCCAAATATTTACATACCTACTCTAAAATTATTAAATGCATTGTTATTATGAAACCTAATCCTAAGCCCAATTATCCTGGAGCAAGCGACGACGCCCTGTAATATTTTAACTCATCGATGATATCATTTAACAGATCCTCCTGTACCAGTTCTTTCAGGATGCCCTTAAGGCTCCTAGAATGATCCGGTGGTATTCCCCGGTCTTCAAGAGATTGCGCAACATATTCCAACCCGTTGGAGTTCCAGAAATCGCGCATCATGGAAATGTATAAGCCGGCGCCTCGATCTAAATATAATGACCGAGGTTCCGGTGTATCTGGAAAGACAATAGACCAAATTCGAAGCCAAACGGCATCCTGACTGATACCTTGAGTAGTATCTATTTCCATTAACAGCATCTTCTGTCTCTCGCTCAGCCCAAACAATGGGCCAGGAGTGCGTTTCTGGCACTTCTTCCTCAAAACATGATTATCGCGGTGAATTAAGTTTCCAAACGTCTCGTAACAGTTTGGACAGTATGGTAGGCGTGAATGACATCGGAACAGATGGCCAACCAGATCCTCGGTTCTTCGAGTGTCGCCTTTGAGCAGACACTGCTCGCATTTCTCTGAATCAAAGACATAAAAAGGACAAGCGAGATGCAAGGATGCTGTAGAGTGGATATGACGAGATATCGGCGCTGATTCCTCATGACTGGGGGGCCCTTGCTCATCGTCTGCCCGTGTGTGCCTCGTTGGTTGTACAAATGAAGGCCCGAAAGGTTCTGAGGAGCGGAGCCCATCTTCTGGTGGTTCGATGTATCCCATCTTGTCCTTCCAATACCTGAACATTGCAGATGCGTATGTTCGAATCTCAAGTCTCAAGGTCTGAAACCACTCGCTCGCGGCAAGTTCCCGTTCAACCGATTGGATATCATCAATGTCATCTTCATCTTCTGTCTCCTCTAAAGATAGATGTTGATAGCCCATGTCATTTCCTGATGGCGGGGGGGCGACACATTCGTGTAGAGGTGCATTACGCCGATCGCCCATGCAAGGATCACATTGGTCAGCCCCGGCCCTCGCGGTTCTTCTGGCTTCTCTTTGGTCGTGATTGGACTCGGAAGACTTATGACTTGCATGAAGCTTGTTGAGTTTCTCCGTCATTTCTGCTGTATTCTTTTCTGTGCACGGTTTGAAGTACTGCAAGAGTGTAGATAGATGATTCAGTCCGCAGAAAAACATTACGGAGAGCTTTCGTGATGCTTTTGAATAGAGAGCTAGAAACATGAAGTTTTGCGTGGTAATGCAAGCCCTCAGCCACCGGTGTCGACTACAAATAGAGCTAGAGATACAGATGAAATTCTTGTCTATTATACTGGTCATAGACTCTCAGCCTGATTTTCATGTTTTTCTTCTAACACACAACACAGGTGTGTGGAATTGTGACAGTTGACTAATACTAATTAGGTTGGCTTTTGTGTGAGATCTGATGCAAGACTGTGGCACTCGTATCACATGAGCCAATAAGATTGTATCTTTATCCAGTCATTCGGAGCTAGGTACGCAACTGTGGAAGAGCTGATACCGGAACTTTTGATGGGCGATCAGATGGTGGAAGCAGGCTGGATAGTGGTTGAAACACAATCAGCTCTTAGCAGGCGGTCAATCCACAGGAATGATAGTGGTCTGGATAGAAAGTATCATGACCGCTCAGGCGTATTAAGTGACGCAAATGCGGAGCTGGTGTCACATGGATATTAACGTGCACCATTGTAACAGACGAGCCATGTAACTCGCTGTTGGGTTGAAATGAAGCCTTTCACCCCATCGGGAGAGTTTCTTCATGCAAGTATGTCGTGCATTCAACCCTTCTCAAGACCCAGAAGGTCAACTGGCGGTAAATGAGATCAGCTGACAAGTACATTTTTCTAGAACCAACGAATCCTGAGAAAACACAATTTTCAACCATCAGTTGTGCACACGTGGAGCACTGGAGTCCCTTCCGAGGCGGATGGTCACCTAAAGAGTTGTGTCAGGCCTAAAATGGACATGGCCTCATTTGTACCCGACTTCAGGACCAACCGTGCATTGGATCAAGCCGAAGCGCCCTGGAATGCCTCACCAGGTGCATACATGATCCAAACTGCCACGAGCCGATATCTCACTACGCTATATAGCTTGTAATTGACTGTAAGGGTAATAAGTATATTACTTATACATGTTAATATATATCATTTACTTTCATATTAGGGCTTAAGTCTCTTTTAAACTCTTAACCAAATCACAGTTTATTTCCGCCTTTCACCTTACTCGTGTAATAGGAGCATCGTTGATACCGTCTCCAGATACGATTTGCGTTGAACACCGAACCTAAGAGGGCATATTTTTTTATCCTGGCATTTCTTGTGCCAGTGGTGTAGAGCATCCCAAGGGGCATGGTACCTCAGTTGATTCTTTGCTTGCTCATCTTGACTTCTTTGCTGGGTTCTCAGCATGTACTCCAAAACTCATAATGATACTTAAATTCATCCTCGCTTTCGCCGCGGCTACACCAGATCTGGTGGTCAAGAACTCTATACCGGGGATACTCCCCAGAGACAGCCTCTCTGCATTCTGCAATGCCAGACCTTTCAAGCATGACGTATACCATGGCGACAAAAACTATAACTATCTTCTAACATAGGTCATTACGACTCAATGCTACTCATCTTCCAATATTTCTTTTTAACTCCTAGTCAGAGAGCATCAAGTATTCTGCGAGAAGAATCAAGAGATTTCTACAGATACCAGTCTTTGGTAGCTTGTTCTCTACGACCATGTAGTAGAGACACTGTAATTTAATTCGTGGAGAATCATCATCGCGATCGAGGTCTCTAGATCAATTTACACAGTCAGCGCTATACCGCTTCTGGACGGCTGAACGGCTAGACGGCTAGTGTTTGCCATTATCAGATTGGGGGCCGCTGAGTTGATCTATATCTCTTACAGCCAATGACTCCAGATTCCGCCCTGTTGTCTTACATGGTTGGTATTGAGTGACATCTGAAGTCTATCCGATACGCTGGAGATGTAAACTCTTGATAGAAATCCTGCTTCTCACTGAAAGGCAACTCAAGGGCAGTGCAGCTGAGAGGCGGTATGTAAATCGCATAAAGCTGTGTCTGAGGCGAGAGAAGTGATTACAGCCACTCTCTACTATCACATATACTTTCAATATGGTCAACATCACTTGCGCCGCTCGAAAGGCCATTTTGGCATACAGTGCTCTTATCGCCCTCGGTGGAGATTACACCTATCCTCTATCCAACCTCTCGCTCAAAGTCTCATCCTTTTTCCTCCCCAACTACACTTCTTTCACTCTGGGAAAACCCAGCATCTCATCAAATCAATCTGTTGTTGCTGAAAACTTCGCTCTTCTGTACACTGATTGGAGGGACAATGGCCCAGGCACACATGTGACAGTGGACGATTATCGCGTCGAAGCGGTATCCAATGAATCTGCTGTGTGCTGGTTGACATACCGCATCTCGCCTGATGATGAGAATATGCACGGATGGGAGTGGACGAATGTTTACGGCTTTAGGATTCGGGAAGGGATGGCTAATGGGTTGGCTGGGGGTTGGGAGTTTGCTGTTGGAGATGAGGAGCATCAGCAATACGAGGCCAGGTTTGGACAATAATTCGACAAAATTGGTTTCTCTGTGCATCGGATGGTAGACACCTAGTTTCTAGTGCTTATGCCCTTGATGAAATCCTTAAATCAGATATAATTAGATTTATGTGTGTTCGCCCCTGCAAAGAACTTTTGCTTAATGCCTGACCAATTACATCTCCATGTAGACAGATCAACATTGAACGAGTGTGATCGGCGGCTACTCATAGGCTACAAGGCCGCATTGATGTCATTCTCATCCCAGAGGATTTGGAACCATGTTAGTATGACTAAATAGCTAACTTGTTTTTTGTTCCGTTTCTCTTCTTATCTAACTTTATAGATCACCTCCTATTATCGCCATTGTTTCGGTTGTTTGTTCCCAAGCATCATTTTCGACGTGACTATTTTCACGATGAGTTTCGTGAGTTTGCTTCTCTCACTATATCTACTCAACACGGTGCTTGCTCAAACCTGTTACTTTCCAAATGGAATTGAAGCGCCCGCAAAGTACAAGCCATGCGGTTCCAGTAACACGACCTTCTCAACGTGCTGCTCAGCAGATCAAGATGATCGGTGTTTGCTTAACGGCTTGTGTTCGTGGTCTGGTCACTACGACTATCGAGCTGCCTGTGTAAACGATAACTGGAGGGGATGCCAAAAGGTTTGCCCGTTGAGTTAGTGACTCTACCTTGTAAAACCCTCGACATTTGACTAAGCGGTTTATTAGAGAAAAACCACACATGGGTTCAAGTCAAGGAGTGTTCCTCAAACGAGTACTGCTGTAACTTGGACCAAAAGAATGATTGCTGTGAGAACACTTCGGAGCGCTTTTCGCTGCGATCTCCTCCACTCCATTCTAAATCAGGCACGCCTGTCGGCGCTATAGCTGGTGGAGTAGTCGGAGGAGTTGCCGCCATCATTATACTAGCAGGTCTAGGATGGTGGTTTGTTTACCGGAGAAAACGAGAGAGAAAAGATGAAGGAGTAATCAAGACAGATGAGGGAGAATCCCCTCCAAAGTACAGTCAAGTATCTGGTCCTTTGATCGTGGAAGCTGATGCAGGTCCTGGACATGTCTTGGTGGAGTCGGATGCGCAACCTATACAGCCAAGGGTTCTCCACGAGTTACCAGCTTAGGTCTTGGTTCCATGTTATCCCGTTCTTTTTATCCTGTATATAAAACAGTTGAGAGCTTCGGCGCATCATCGNNATCATCGACCGATCCTGATGTTGTCGGATGGAGGTGGAATAGGCTGTGTAAAGGTCGTTGCTTCTGGAGCGAGTATCTTTACCCTAGATATCCTCCCAATCCATACCAGTAATTAACCCTGGGAACCCAAAACCCAGCCCACGCGTCACGATCTCGCATATTTCAAGCTGGTAGAGGTTAAGGGTTCAAGTGTCTGATCGTGAACCAAAGTAATATTCATTCTATCCTGCAAGGGCCTCAGTATATGTCCAGAAACATCGTTACATCATATCAACAGCCTCATCAGACATCCAATGCGAACCACCTGCACATCTAAATCCACCACCGCTTTGCTTGATCCACTGAAATCCCATTGGACAAATTCCCATCTTCATCAACTTTGCCTTTCTCGCCTCAATCTTCTTCCGTTTCTCCTCCTCGGCCAGAATCCGACGAACAAGCTTCTCCCTGTCAGCGTCCTTTGCATTCTGTTGAGCCTTTTTGAGACGTCGGAATTCTTCTTCGTCTTTGGCTTCTTGTTCTTTGTCCTTTTGAAGTTGCTCCCAAACTTCATCGCTTACTCCAGCGTCTCGGATGCCATGGGGAACAGTGGTGGCTGGGAGCTCTTCTGCTGGTTCTTCCTCCTCTTTTTCTTCGGTAACTGTGGTGGCGTTGGTCGTCATCGCAGGCGGTGAGAACATGGGCGTATCGCTGAGTGCTTTGGCGATCTCACTCGCAGCAGTAGGCTTCTTGTCTCTCATTCGACCTCGACGCTCCGCCATCATTTCGCAAATAGTGCTGCGAATTAGTTCTTCAGTAAGTTCCAGGCTCTCAGAAGATAGATCAAACTTGTGAAACATCTTCTTGGCAAGTTCCTTGACATCTCTCGCATTTGCCCAGCTATCCTGTTCCGACAATGCCTTGAACATGCTGGTCAGCTCCGTCAAGAATTTGCTCTCAGGACGCTCCAAACATGACAGATCCACTGGTATCTTTCCCTTGAGCTTGGCTTTGCTAGCTTTCAGTTGAGTGGTCATCAGCTGAATGCAGCTAGAAGGAGTGAGAGGGTCAAAGTCAATGCTCTCCGGGAACCGACTAGACATTCCTGGGTTGATGCCCAAGAGAGTGTTGATGTCTTGAACGTAACCAGCAAGGATAATTATAAGCTTGCCGTGATATTTTGGCTTGGTCACGCAATCCACAAGCTCATCGACAGCCTCTCTGGCAAACGAACTCTCAGAAGCCAGTCGATACGCTTCATCTATGAAAAGGACCCGTCCTAAAGCTTTGTCAAGGAGTTGCTGTACCTTAGGGCCTGTATGTCCAACATATTGACCTATGAGCTCAGTGGCAGAAACCTCAATGACTTCAGTGTTAGCCAAGAAGCCCAAGTCATAGTATACCTGGCCCATTTTTCGCGCAGCTGTAGTTTTGCCAGTTCCAGGTGGACCTCGGAACAGGAAGTTGAAGGGGATCTCCGGGTCAATCTCCAGTTGCTTGGCCTGGCGAACACGGGTTTGGTAGCCCTGAAGAACCGATATCAGGCGATCACGCCCAACATCACCGGCAAACAATTTCTTGATGTCCGTGTCTCCCTTTTCAGCGCGATCAAAATCTTCATCGAAGTCAATGGGCTCCAAGGTCCCATGTTTCCTGACGCGTCCAGACGACACACGCTTTTGGTGGCTGGCCATAGCTCTTCCAAGTAGAATGTCAATTTCACCCGCGTTTCCAAAGTTGGGGCGGTTTCGTGCACGGCGCAGGACATCCAGTGCGACAATCTTGGCCTTTGTTGTTGCCTTGAAGCCCGATTTGCCCAGTTTGAGGTCCAGAATCTTTGCCAAAGCAACATTATCAAAGTCTTCAAAGACAAAGGCAGATGAGATGGGAAAGCGCCGACTGAGACCAGGGTTGACGTTCTGAAACATCTCCTCCATCTGCTCCTTGTAGCCAAGCAGTAGGACGCATCGATCTTCGCCGGGAACGCTTTGAACCTCTGCAACTATGGTGTCGATAACAGCCGCCTTGTAGGGATCAACGACAGAGCCATTTACGCCTCCTCCTCCATAGAGTCCGTATGCTTCGTCAATCAAAAGAACCTTTCCGGCCGTGGCAGCAAGGATGCCCTTCGTCTGAGCCTCGGACTGGCCAAGAGCAGCCCCGACAAAATCAGCTGGATTCTTGGTGACGACCTCGCCATTCGAGAGAAGTCCCAGATCTTTGAGGATCTCCCCGTAAAGCTTTGCGACAGTCGTCTTTCCTGTTCCGGGTGATCCCAAGAATACTTTGTTTAGCGAGAACTCTACCAGAGGCTGCTCCGCAAGCTCGCGCTCATAGTTTGTTCTCAAGGTATCCATGAGAACACCAAGTGCATCTTTGACTTCCTGCAACCCGATCAGCGACTTGAGCTCTCGATAGGCCTTGCTATTTAACAAAGCCTCAGAGGGTTCTGGCCCAATGATGTCTTCTTTGGTGAGGAGCAAGTCATTTGGTTTCTTGCCAGCTCCTCGTTCCCTTCTGAGACGCGCTGATTGTCGTTGGCTGATCTTCTGGAGGCAGTTTTCCACGGCGCGTGCATTCCCAAAGCCATTCTTCCCGCGGCCATGGCCAACCCGACGCACAGCGATCCGGCAGAACAGTCCATCGACTCCTTGCTCAACAGCCATCCTACCTTCAAACTTGCGATGGATCTGTAACTGAAGAATCTGGAGGAGTTCTTTGTCGTTGTAGTCCTCGAACTTCATTTCGATGGGGAATCGGCTGGGAATGCCGGGATTGTGTGAGAAGAAAGACTCCATCTCTTTGCTGTACCCTGCCAAGACAAACACAACCTTACCCCTCAAGTTTTCAACCTCTGCCAGGAGGTAATCCAGTACGGCCTTGCCGCCGGGGCTGTTACCAGATGACAACTGGTATGCTTCGTCTATGAAGATGCAGCCGCCACCGTTGTTGTTGACATCCTCGATAAGCTTTTCACAGCCATTGACACCCATGTTGGCGAGTTTAGAGCCAGTCACCTCTTTGAAGCAGCTTCCTGCAATTGCGCCGACCGTCGTGAGGAATTGGGCATATATTCTAGCCACTGTCGTCTTGCCTGTGGATAAGTTAGTCGAAGACATTCACCGCGTTGGTGGGCCTTTTGAGGTACTCACCTGTTCCTGGATTGCCAAGTAGCGAGCAGCTCCATCTTTCATCTCCAAGCGAGAAGCCTTGACGTATCTTGGTGTCCACTGTGGACTTGATCGAGAGTATTTGATCCTTGACAGATTCCAGACCGATCATCCCCATCAGCTTATCCAAAGCAGCGTTGCGTTCACCTTCGACTTCTTTCATTTTCTTCCACTCTTTGGCTGCATTGGACATGGGATCAAACTGTGGATTTTGGGTTTGAGGTGGTGGGACATTCTTTTGAGTCGCCTTCATCTTCTTCTTGTTGCTTTCAGCTTGACGAAGAGACTCGAGTTCTTCTTTCTTCTGTTTGAGCTCGTCTGCATGCTTCTTCTCTTCAGACTCGTACTTCATAGTTCGACGACGATGGTCAATCTCATCCTCAATTTTTTGCAACTGTAAGCGATACTTGTCCTGGAGACCCTGGCGCTTTCGTTCAAGTTCGAGGTCACGTCTGATACGTCTCTCATCATCCTCCTGGCGTTGTCGTTCGAGTTCACGGTCGCGTTGAATACGACGCTGGTTTTCCTCCTGGCGTTGTCGTTCGAGTTCAAGGCTGCGTGCGATACGTCGCTGGTTTTCTTCGTCCTCTTTGATGCAGGTCACGCAGATTTTGGTCTTATCTCGGCATGGGACCTTGGTCTTGTGACCCTTATCGCAAATTCTGTCGACTTTGGCAAAGCACTGGATCTTTGAGTGGTCTTGCACCCTATGGCAGCGTCGCTGGCATTTGTGTGTACCGCAGCTCAACGGGGCATTACTAAAGTGTCGAGAGGTTAGTTATGTATTTGCAATTGCGATGATGTGTTCCCGCAATGAGAAGTACACAAAGAGGTGGGTACAGGATTAGACTTGCCAAGGCTCGGCGCATCCCCCATCTGGGCACTTCATATCAAAGTCTTCCGGGAGCTTCAATAACATGGACATATCGTGGTGGCGCTCGCAATGGATAGGCACGCCATCGAATATGGAGTTATTCATCTTCAGCTCATCAAAATACTGCGTCCACATTTTACCGCCCTTCTTGCTCTTCATGAATGTCTCCATGTTGCCAAAAAGAATCATGCCGTTTCGGGCTCGTGATAGAAGGACGACGAGTCGCTCACGAGCGTAAAGGAAGCCGATGTCTCCCGATGCGTTGCTGCGTGTTAGTGAGACGATGACAATATCGCATTCTTCTCCTTGGTAGTTATCTGTCTCGTCAGCATTGAACTCACGGGGTGTCGGTTGATTTACCAATTGTCGAGAGACGTAGAGGCTTCTTGTTTACTTTGGCCGCTGCTTGCGTGACCAGTCCTGCACGCACGAGGTCATGGTTGTCGACATCATTTAGCCAAGGATCCATCTCCTTCCGAAGAGTCTCCTTCAAAAGGAACAATTGTCCCAGATATGGCGTGAGAACAACCATGTTTTTGGTCTTGTATCCGTTCTGCGACAAATAGCGAACCATTCGGAGAACCATCATAGCCTCGTGAAGGTTCCTCTTGCTGGCTTTGGCCGTAGGGTCCCGGCGCTCAGCAACATCGTTCATGGTATCCTCGGGTCGTTCATGATGCACAAACGTGATGCGACTCTTCAATCCTCGGATCGGCTGACGGTCGCGAGTCGATGGCATGTCTTTTAGTTCGGGATAGGCTAGCATGCGAGGGTATTGTGAGATGTCTGGGTGACTGCGATGCTGCTCTTCAAGGGCTGTGAAATGACGGCCTTGAACAACGAGTCTCTCAAACAGCGATACGTTCAGGTCGTAGCCTTCTCCTTTCTCCTTTGTCAATACGTAATTGCTCACCTTTGGCCTGAGTTGTTTGTGGTCTCCGATGAGTATGAGCTGCTTAACTGAAGCACTCATAGCTGTTATAATATGCGCTTCGAGGATTTCTCCCGCTTCCTCAACCAGAATGACATCGGGATTGGCAGCTTCAATGATGGATTGATACATTGCCGCAGCTGTAGTTGTGCACGCAATGATTTGTTTATCCTTCAGCACTCGTCGCCCGCGCTCGTCAAGAATACTCTTGATCTCGGTCCTCACTTCACTGAATCGCTTGCTGAACTCTACGAACTGGGCACTCTGTTCCTCGCGAACCATTTTAGACCACTCGTGATGACATTGCTCTCGCACATCCAGTGACGCATTCCAGACGGTACGGGCTCTCAGGTCGAGAAATGCGCTGAGGTGCCCGAGACCGTTGACATCACCGCCGTTCAGCCAGTACTTGTAAACACCCGCAGGCTCAATTTCTTTACCCCCCGAACCAACCGTCTTGAAGCCGTCATCTTCTGGCACCTGAAAAGCTTCCCATGCGATGCTGAAATTTTCGGAAAGCTCCAGGTATTCCAGGATATCGGCCGGGTGAGCCTCTCGTGCAGCGATCTTTCTGCTGCATTCTTGAAGCTCCAAGCTGAGACTTGCTTCTTCAACGCGGAGGTCATTGAGGATATTCTTCTCCTCCATCTTTAACCAGTACTTGCTTTGGCTGTCGTATTCTCTCAGAAGGGTAGGCTTGGTGGCATCAGTAAACTTTGAGCCTAGACGGACCATCTGATCTGAGCTGATGCCGATGTTCATCAGATCCTCCAAAAACTGGTCCAGGGCATGGTTCGTATAGCTCAGAACAAGTATACGCGACTTGCTCAATCGTAGGATGGTCAAAAGGATGAGCGCGCCCAAGAATGACTTTCCTGTACCAGGTGGGCCTTGAATGAGAGCCAGATTGCTACTAATGCCATGAATGAAGGATCTCAGCTGAGCGCCCTGCAAATAGATGTCTTTCTTCAGCTTCAAACTCGAAGGCATCTTGACTTTGAGCCCTGAGTCCAAGGCAGAACGGAGTTGGTGTGACAAGGCATCCAATGACGTTGATCTCGGTCCATCCTGAGCAGCTTGCTCCGCGTCGATCAATTGAGCTTCCAGAGGGAACTCGGCAATGGTCTTCAATCGCTGCAGAATCGGCTCGTAGGCAAAAGTAGCAGTGTCTACGATAAAGAATTTTACTTGATCCTTGAAAGCACCCTGAAGGACCTCTATCGCCTTCTTAAGGCCTGAACCATCGCTAAATTTGATGCCGACAATAGGAGGTGTCTTGAGAAGATTGGTGACGTCTCTGACAAGCGACCCGAATGCAACAATCGCGCCGTTGCAGCAAAGCGCACCAAAAGAGTCATGCTTCATAAAGTTCTTTGACTCTTCTATAAACGCCTTCTTCCCGTCTTTCGGCAGTTTATTGGGGAAAGTAATGCCCTGCTGGCACGCAACGTAGAGAGCATTTGGGGGGATATGCTTAGTCTCCATGTCGTAGTCGGTATTGATACAAACCAATGTCAACAGCCCCAAAGCAACAGGACGGCGCTTGCTCTTCTTCTGGCTCATGGCGACTTGAAGATCTTCTCGGAGTTCAGAAAGCATGTCCTCGCGAAGGAGACGAAAGAGCCAATCGCGGTAGCTCTGACTTCGGGTCTCTATCGGCGTGTCGAAAACCTCCCCCAGTCGCTGGAGATATGGTGGATCCGTTGAGAGAAGCTCGTCAGAGGTCGGATAAATTGAGATATCGCGGAAGTTGGCATGATCGTTATCGTGACGTCCTCCAGGTGTGATTCCGCCAGATGCAGTTTCGGGCTGGGCAAAGATCTTGATGATCTTGTCGATGCGGTATGCAATCTTCCTCACTTCGGGAGACTCAGATTTCAGAAAAGATTTATGTTCCATCAGTCCTTTAACTTTTTCTTTGTGGGGGTCAAAATTGGCTTGATCCGAGACAATTTGTAGGCACAGCCAGGCAAAGGCTTCAAGCCCAACATTGTCGAGTTGGTCACTATAGTAAGCGTCCACGGCAGCGGTCCAAAAGGATGTTGGCTCTAGAATAGCCGACAGCATCTGGCGAAGAAATCTACCATTGTTGAGCGCAGCAACACCTTCATGCGACAGCGTGAGGAGGAACGGCAAGGTAGTGGTGTTTATGAAGCTAAAACTCAAGTCGACGCGGACTACTCTTTCCAACGCCGCGATGCCGGCAGGGTTTGAGATCAAGACCTCGACAAATTTGATAGGCGAGTTCTTGCTACTGTATATCTCGCAAGCTTGTACAAATAACCTTGCAGAGTGTGCAGTCGTGATTTGCTGCTCGCCTTTGATGACGGCCCAGAATGTCTTGATGAGTTTTGCGGCTCGAGAGCCAGATGCGTCTTGTACCAGAACCATGGCAGCGATAGCGATGACACTGAGACAAAATGACGATGGCAGTAAGGGCGGAGTTGCTGGAATAAAAGCTGATGGGCATACAGGAAGACGAGGTCACTGAAGTGAACGGGTGAATGAAGCTTCCATTTGTATTGTGAATGAAGCTGTCTGTCTGTCTGTCTGCCTTGACTTCACCCAACCAGCATCGCCACGGCGGCCAACCAAATGCATGGGGCCGACAAAGCCTCCCATGTGATGCGACAATGTAAACCACTTTTAATTCGCTGTCAATCAGGCTCTGGGTTGTTTTGGTCGGCCTCCCACATCTCACGGCTGAGACATTGACAAGGACTTGGCAACTAGCTCTGGTACAGCAAGACCTCAGTCCCAAATGGCAGCAGTACTCAGACAGGTTCAGCTTAAAACTGTTAGGCCCTCTTCATAAGTTGGTGGTTTATTTTGTATCGCCTAATTCAGAAATTGCCGTGGAATTCCTGAGAATGCCTGTTCTTCACAGCCCAGTAACGGTCGCAAAACGGGCCGGCGTTGTCACAACCAACAAAGGATGGGCAAAGTGTAAATAATGCAGAGGTAGGCAAGCACTGTGGCATATCCCAATCAATTGCCTGGTAGGCCTCCTGGTGTTACGCAGAAGAAGTGAATGGTCTGAGAATGTATAAGGTGTCTGTCTGCCTTCGTCTTCTACCAGGTCATCAGCCTCATTTATCCAATCTTTAAAACTCCAGTCTATCAGTCATACCTAGAATACCACTATCTTATTTATCTCATTCATAACTCACTTTCATGATGTATGGACACCGTCAAGCAAGTTCGCGCGCATGGCGAGCACCCGCACCTGTGACTTCATCATCAGCACCTCCACTCGGAGATGTGATTGAGCGCATCACTCAAGACAGCCTCAACAGCAACGGCGACCACGTGGGTATTGAGAATGTCAAATTAGTGGCATCTTACAACTGGATCAGCTCATCTTCTCCCGAGATCATCATCCCAGGTACGTGAGCCACTCCAGAAAAACAGTGTGCCTAACATGTGCAGGCCAACCTCCAAGATGGACACCTCCCAAAGGCCCAAACAAGCTGCCTGGTGACTCTGGCGAGTACTATCGCGATGTCAACGCAGCAGCTTACCCAAAACATCCTCTTGAGCCTGCAATTGTCTCTGTGATGAAGATGAATCCCGACCCTATCCCCGTCAACATCGTTGCCTGTGGAAGCACGATTGGAAACCTCTTGCGCTTTGCTCGAGGCGTTGATTTGGATCGCTCGTTTCGCATGCTCGTGGAGACGGTCGGCGAAACTGTCCATCTCATTCGCAGAGAGAATTCGCCTCGGGAGAAGATTGAAGGTGTACGTGGATTCGGGCATACGTTCCCAGAGGCGTACACTACATGGGACTCTTTGGTCAAGCGTTCGACCTCCCATCAGCGAATCCTTTCATATCAATTCGGCGGTCTTGATCTCATGGTCCGCTTCGAAGGCGACGGGTACATTTCGTCCAGTCCTGTCGCCAAGACAGTCAAGGGGCACGCATTCGACGAAATGGAAAGCCTCGGCATTACTGAATCGCTGTCAAACGGCACTGGCAAACTCAAAGTTTCAGATGGAGGTGAATCAGTCCCCCAAAGTAGCGTCTTCGACTTGAAGACAAGATCAATTATGGCTCGTGAAAAAGACCATCTCGGCGAACAACTTCCACGCTTGTGGATCGCTCAAGTCATGCAATTCATCCTCGCCTACCACGAAAGAGGTCTCTTCAGAGACTCCAACATTGAGGTCAAGAATGTTGAAGCCGACATCACCAAGTGGCAGGATCTCAACCAGCCATCGCTCAAGCGTCTTGCTGCACTCCTGCGCCTCGTTATCGACAAGGCCCACGCGTCAAAGGACGGTAAGTTGGAGATCGTATGGTCCAACGGCGGCTCTCTCGAGATTCGCAGACAGCTGTCGGGTGCAGGGGACGTCTTGTCTGATCCTGTCAGGAAGCAATGGGAGGCTTGGTTGGGGAGTGAGGACATGAATCCGGAGGTCTCGGAGCGCGAGGAAGAGCTGACAGCGGCGCAATCGGATAGTGACAGTGACAGCGGCAGTGATTATGTTGCGTGTGATCCAGAGTGCGGATATTGCGGAAAGTGTATCTACTGAGGAGTGGCTGGTGGGATGAGGGTCATGATGTACCTAATGAGTATACGGTAGTAGACGCTGGTGTCGAGGTTGACAGATGGTCCCTTCAGAAAGTGCTGTAGCCATTCCTCAGGGAGCAAGAAAACACAAGACTTGAAAAGATGCCAAAATAAACCTGGTAAAAAGTCCCCTAAACTCAGGCCAAGTTACCGAATTATTTTTATCACTTTGTATCAAGGTTCTAAGTTTTCTTGCCTCCCCTAGCCATTCTACGAACTACCGAGTTCCAGATCATTGACTGGATAAGGGACCTTCCAGATGAGACAAGGGATGCTGACAGACGTCAATCGCAGTGTCACCCTTGCTCAACCCTTGAAATCGATACGTTCATATGTACCCTACAGATCACATCACTCGTGCCACGCAATTGTCTCAAATGGCGTACATGTACGTTTCACCAGCGCGGATCGCAATGAATGAAGATCACAGCAAAAATAGCACTGCCTCATGGGAAATATAGATCAACCAATACTAGTAGGCCCCAAATCGGCCACGCTCAGAACTCTGGGGAAGTCTGGGCCACAAGAGTCGACGGCATTTAGCGCATAAATCCCAAGGCCAAGCTTTTTCTTGGTGTCAGACGAGAAAAGCATGAGATCGGCAAGTGGAGGCTTTTCTATCGTCGTCGCACCCTTCAATGTAACAGACCACATAGTATCCGAATTGAAAGCAATGTCTTGCGTGCTTTTTTCCCTCCTCCCGCGAAGCATTACGCAAGCTCGTTGGTGGGGAGGAATGGTCTGGATGTCCCCCCGTATATAGTGGAGCGGTTAAAGAATGAGGGGGCAAGGCCCTTTTTAGGCGACACACAGTTCAACTATTCCCAACGAGGCTGGAGGTTGGGGTCTTCTAGAACGAGATAACGATGAATTCTCAGAACCTGGTCGATCACTTTCCTGCCCTGCGGCTCTTTTTCTGAAGCGGGGTGAACAGGACACGCGAAGGTAACATGAGGGTGAATAGGTGTGAGGTTGGTGATGGGTTGGACGGGCCGACACTGCTGTTAAGATCAGCAGTGGGTGGTATTGACGGAGGGAGAGGAAAAAAGTGTCGAAATGGTGGTGTCGACTGTCTCGACGACGAACCTTTTGTAGTAAGGTTAGTTTATGGAGAATGGTATGCTTAAAGAAGCTTTCAGAGTTTTCGTCTCTAGTTCAAAGTCGCGGTCAACTTGGGAGTGACATGATGCATGGCATCTTGACTGCCTTGACGGGTGTTAATGAATTATAGCGGTCTATACTGCTGCGTACGCAGCATTCAATAACTTATCTCTCTATCCTTGTTACTCACCTCCAGATAAAGAAACCTATGGCAAAGGTTCCATCTCGCTATCTCGTGGTGGGGATCACCACCTTGGCTTTCCCAGCCGGAGACAGTTCCCGTTGTTAGTGTAGCGGTACCGCAGGCTATTGGCGCCGTTGTCTCAGGGGTCATTGGAGACACGGGCCACCAAGACACCAGTACGTGGTTACAGATTTGATCCGTACTCGTATCAGGATCCATCTTCAGGTTCGTTCCGGGTACAGACTCTCTACATCGCGCTCACTTATAGCGATTGTCCTATTTTGAGAAACTCTGACTGTACTATACGTCAGCGCGATACAGTCACCGTGTCATGTCTACACGATGCTCCAGATCGAATGGACCACAGATCAATTTTCTAGCCGCGCCATGTCCGAAGCGCCCAGCCCGTTTGACCAGTCCAGTCCAGCCAAGCCAAGAGAGTTCAGTAAAGTGCCCGTAGGTTATAATCTAAAATTGCCTCGACCAAATCTTGGGGTCGATTCGCCTCAGCATTTCATTTCTCATGTCATTCTTGGCTTTCCTATCGCCTGCCCATGGCACCACTCTCCTTGTCAGACGTGATCAGGATTCCACAGACTCAATAATAACGTCACCAGTAATTGTTGTTCCAATAATTCGCTTTGTTTGCTCGGGCTCTGTTTCATAAAAATGAATGCAATTCCTGAGACTTTTGGTCCCGGCTGAGTTGAGTTCACTGCCTTCTGCAGGGCGATAAGATAACCTAAACTACTGCGACACACTGTAGCTTGGGACTTTCCAGGGGGCTTTCCCTTAAAGCTCGGGCTGGGCTCCCCAACCTCACCTCCACACCACTACAAGCACCCCTGAAGACGGTCACTCCCAACGGACTTGAGGTCGCATCACCAGAACCAGTCAAGGATTGGCTTGGATTCAGTCAACTTCAAGGTCGTGTCCTTTCCATCTCATACGCCCCAACTGTTCGCCACCCTAGCATCCCATCCTTCTTCTACCCCTTGTTCGTGCTCTGCAATCATTCATTCATTACCCCGTCTCTCGCTCTCAAAGACTCTCTCTTTTCCTTCTCCAACTAGCCTCTGTCCCCCGTTATACTTGCATAGTAGCGACGGCGCCAGACGACCCCGCGAATAACTATCGGACTGGATCCGACATTACGATAACGAACGAGTCAATATGAATTTTACAAAGAAGATCGACCGAGCCTTTCAATGGGCCGGTGAAAAGATGGGTGGTGAAGCCCGAACGGCTCATTCTGAGGAGTTCAAGAACCTAGAGACCGAAATGGCTCTCCGACAAGACGGTTTGTTCCCCGTGGATCATTGGCTTTTCGACGGCTAACGACCCCAGGTATGGAGCGCATGCAACGTTCTATGAGCGGCTACGTTAAGTGGTTGTCCCAACGCAATGAGCTTCTGGATAACAAGGAGCGCGGCACTCCCATGTCGTCTCTTGGCCGTACAATGGCTACCCACGGCGAGGATTTTGAGCAAGAGTCCGAGTTCGGAAACTGCCTCTTGTCCTTGGGTCGCGCCAACGAGCGCATTGCCGGCATCCAAGATTCCTACGTCGACTGCATCAACGCTACTTGGCTGGACAACCTCGAGAGGAGTCTGGCGATGATGCGAGAGTACCAGGTATGTCACAATTGCCTCGACGATACGCCCGCTAACAAGAGTAGAATGCCCGTAAGAAGCTTGAGAACCGCCGTCTCGCCTACGATGCTAGCACCAACAAGCTGCAGAAGGCCCGTCGCGACGATTTCCGCATCGAAGAAGAAGTTCGCATGAACAAGGCCAAATTCGAGGAGACCAGCGAGGATGTCCTTCGTCGTATGCAGGACATCAAGGAATCCGAGGTGGACAACATTACATCCCTGTCCCAATTCCTCGACGCGGAGCTCGATTACCATGAGCGCTGCGCTGAAGAGCTGCGCCGTGTTCGTCAGAACTGGGCTGGAGCTGCGTCTTCACCTACCAGTGCTCCCAAGATTGGCCGAAGCCGATCCAACACCGCTCGTTCTTGGCAAGAGCCTCGCCACCAGGCCGTCTACGAAGAGCCAGAGGCTGAACAAGAGCCCGCTCGCATTCCCAATCGTTCTCCTGGAAGCCGTCTTGCGCCTCCCCCTCCCCAGCCTCCACGACCCCCAATTGGACGCGCCTCAACATTTGAAGGCCGCTCCTCATCTACAGCTACACCACTAGCCAATCTCAGAGTTCCGGGTGCTCCTCTTGCTCGCGTTGCTACTGACAGTGGTTCATACGGACGACATGACGATGTATTCTCTGATGATGTTTCAACAAGCAGAAGCGGCAGCCCAGATTGGGAACACCGCACTGCCAGCCCTGCAACTAGCTATGGAAGTCTAAGCCGAAGCGCAAGCGGTCTGGCTCTGGGAAAGAAGCCACCGCCTCCCCCTCCCAACAGGGCCAAGAAGCCCCCGCCTCCTCCTCCTGCGAGAAGGGAGAACTTGGGATATTGATGGATTTTACGAGTCAATTGGTAAATTTGGTATCTGGCTGGCGTTTTGATTTGATTTGGACAATAGAGTCACCACGCGAATGCGTCTGTAATTGATTGATTTGAGCTTGAATGTGAGGCTATTTTAATGAGGTGCGGTCCCTGACGATCATTTCGATAAGATAAGGTCATGTGACATCCAAAACAAGTGGTAGGCAGCTCCATCATGAAGCATGTCTGTTCTGCATCATCATCAACAACAAAATGGCGACAGAAGACGAGCGCTACAGGCAGTCGAGCCAATATCGGCTCTGGTCGTTTACGCCGGCGAACCTTCAAGAACTGCGCGCAAAGACGAACTCCCTTGCTCGAGAACAGATCGCGCCTCGACTTGCGACGGATCCTCCGCCCGACTTCCTTACCCCCGATGAAGAGATACGACTCGTGAAGTTCTTCACCGTCGAGCTTATTCGCGCGGCTCAATTCTGCGAGCTTCCTACTGAGATTCGAGCTACCGCCGCCATCTTTCTGCGACGATTCTACGTGACCAATTCGGTCATGACTTACCCTGCGACCGATCTCCTCAAAACATCTCTCTTCTTCGGATGCAAGGCTGAAGGTTTCTTCTACAAGCTAAATGCCTTTTCGGAAAAGTTCCCAAACACAACAGGCGAGCAGATTCTGGCGGGAGAGTTTCTTCTCTGTCAGGGAATCCGCTTTGCTTTTGATGTGCGACATCCGTTCAGAGCTCTCGAGGGTGCCATCCTGGAGTTGAGAAGGAGGCTACCAGATGAAGAGACACGAATCAATAAGGCGCATGCCCGCGCGCGAGACATTCTCAAGTTCAGTCCTCTGGTGACAGACGCATATTTCCATTATGCGCCGAGTCAAATCATGATGGCGGCGCTTTCCATGGTAGACCACGGGCTGCTTGACACTTTGATCCCGACTCCCGGTCAAGGCGGCAATGCTAGTCAGGAATCAGCATTTGCAAACATGCGAGACAAGATTCTAGGAGCTGTGGACAGCTGCCGCAAGATGCTTGAAGAGGAACCTCCCGAGAGAATGACGGAGTATTGGGAAACGGTACGTTTGAAGCTTGTTGCCCGAACCAGACTAACAGAAGTAGGCCGAGATTGTCAAAGCGATGAAACCACTTCGAAAGAAACTGCAGAAATGTCGTGATCCCGATCGAGCGAACCTGGTCAATCTTCAACGAGCGAGACGAGAACAAGTCATGAACAAAGAAAAGAAGGCAGCAGCCAACGAGGACGGCACAGTATTTGGGGATGATCTCCGAGAAACAAAGAGAGTGAAACTGGGAAATGCCGATCCATTTGGACCTCCTCTCTGAGTTGTCCAGTCAATTGGTGAACAATCCTCTCACCAACGACTAAACCAATCGGCATCTGCCAACGATTTTGCCAAACTGTGCGACAGTCTGGACTCTGAACCATGTCCGGCCATTTTTCACCGGTGCATGAGCTGACCAACATCCCTTTTGCTCCTTGGCGTTGCATTGGCCGATTCACAGTCCAAGGGAGCTCTTCATCACCCTATGAAACAGCTGGAATGCAACGCTAGCAGTGCCTAGTCCTTGGCAGCGTCTTCAATTGAGTGAGAATCAGTCAAAACAAAGATCGGCTGTGCTGAAAATCGAGCTGTTGCGATACCTTAATAAATATCTATGACGATATCACGATACCCGATCGGCTGTGGAGTGTGGGGATCCGGGCTGAGGATGCTTGCAGCCTAGCCCGAATTGACTCCAGCCTAATGAGATTTTGCGGATATTACCAGCGAGAGAATGAAGCTATTGTCTGTGTAGGTTGTCTGTTACGCGGTTCGGTGGCCTCCAACGCCTGGAACCGATACAACAAACAGGCTTTTCTCAGTTTCAATACGAGCAGGGTTAGTTACGATAGCAAATGGAATCTCTCGCGTTGTCCAATTGAATGCACGTCTCTCCCATGGTGCGACTCCAAACTGCAACTCCCGAAGACACAGCTTCCCCGGCTTTCGGCACACGGCAAGCCACGACAGAGCTTCAACCCTTGACCTCGTCTCAGGACAAGAGCCTTGGCGTGGGCTGAGTAGCACTTCACCATTCTGGCCATTGATGACGCTTGAGCTCTTGGTCTATGTCATTGACTCTGTTTCGAGTCTGGTCTCGCGAGGGCTCGTGCCGGGCCAAGCTTTACCAATTGGCCAGGATGCTGCCGCGAGAGCTAACGGGGTTCCTGTCGAGCTTGTCTCTCGAGGAGTTCTTAAGCTGTGTGTTCCCCCCGTGTTTTGGGTATGTGTTGTATATCCAAGATTAACTCTGTCTAGTCCATCATCAAAATGAAGCTGCAGTCTCTTGTCACCCTCGCCCTCTCGGGCTACGCTACCGCCCAGAGCCGTCCCAATCTTACTGCTGCTCTCGAGTCTGAGAACTCTACCCTCTCTGAGCTTGGCGGTATGTTGATGTATCTCGTCTGCCGATGCAAGCTGACCGTGTAGGCCTTCTTCGTGCCCAGCCCAGTCTTCTCAGAGACCTTGGCCGTCTCAGGAATGTCACCATCTTGGCCCCAAGCAACGATGCCATCAAGGACCTCCTCAATGACACCGCTGTTGCTCGCATGGTCGAGAACGATCCCAGCTCCGTCGCTGCTATCCTTCAGTACCACGTTCTGAACGGTACCTACTATGCCAGCAACATCAGCGACACACCCGCTTTTGTCCCCACGCTCCTCAACAACGCGACATATGCCAACGTCACCGGTGGGCAGCGTGTTGAGGCTCTGGCCATGGGCGATACTGTCAGCTTCTACAGTGGTTTCCGTCAACAGTCCAATGTCACCAAGGCTGTAAGTCATCTATTTGATCAATCACATCACTCACTAACACACTCAGGACCTCAACTTCACCGGTGGTGTCATTCACATCATCAACAAGGTCCTCGCTGTTCCTAAGAACCTTTCCGACACGGCCATTGCCGCGAACCTCTCCGCCGTTGCTGGCGCTCTCATCGAGTCCAAGCTTGTCACCAACCTCACCAATGAGAAGAACGTCACTATCTTTGCTCCTAGCAACAGTGCCTTTGCCAACATCGGTTCTGTCCTCTCCAACTTGAGCGAGTCCGATCTCGAGAGCATTCTCAAGTACCACGTTGTCAACAACACTCTTGGCTACAGCTCAACCCTCAAGAACGGTTCTCTCACCACTTCTGAGGGTGAGAAGCTCAACATTGTCATCCACAACGGCACCGTCTTTGTCAATGAGGCCAAGGTCATTGTCCCTGATGTCCTCATCGCCAACGGTGTCGTCCATGTCATTGATGCGTAAGTCACTCCATCCGCTTTCACAAACCCAACTAACATCTTCAGTGTCCTCAACCCCGACAAGCCATCTGCCACCGCCAACCCTACCGCTAGCACCCAGGAGGCTGCTTTCTCCGGCGCCAGCTCCGTCAGCGACATCCCCTTCACATCGGGTGTTCCCGAGAACACAAACACAGCTGCGGCCACTGGGCTGTCGCCTTCGACCTCCACTGAAGGCGCTGCCCAGGCCACTGCTGCCATTGCGCTCGGCGCCCTTTTTGGTGGCGCTGCCCTTGTCATGAACTTCTAAGCTTGGTTGGATTAATGGTTAATGGCTATGTAAATGGTATGGATTCATGGACGATAGTAATGATGGATTGAATACACGAATTGACCCACGGCTTGTACCTTGCGGTGAAAGTTTAACTCTCGATGCTCCCAAAGCCACGGCACATGCCACAAACGGGACCTGCTAAACCTCTATAGCTGGCCCTTCATCTCCGTAGATAGGATCTTTCCGAAACCACTCCATGTTCTTGATAGCCTTCACTTTTCCTCCTCGCCCTTCTTCCCATAACACATGTCCCAGTCACAGCCCGTCGGATAACTCCCCACCATTTCAAACCCGCCGTCCAGATCCTCCATCAGCCGATGCCCCACTCCCGCAGGCACAATAACAACATCGCCAGTTTCAACCACCGGCTCAACCCTCCCCTCATTATCCTCGCCACCAAAGCATAAGCGAGCTCTGCCGTGGCTTATGCAGAGGACCTCGTGGGATGTGCTGTGGAAGTGAGTTTGGGTGTACATTGTGTAGCGCCACTGCGGTGTTACTACGTTCATTGAGGTTAGGTGCGCTTCGATCTTTGATGCGGTTATGGGGGGTTTGAAGGCGGCGTGGTAGTGAAGAAGGGGCTTTTGGTTGATGCTGCAATTGGGGATTAAGTTGTGGGAAGGGATGAGATGTTTGGAAACGCGGAGAGACGGGAGCGGCGTTACAGGCATTATGAGTGGTTTTAAGTATAGTGTATTGAAGATGTGAAGAATGAGTGATGTGATCTTACTGAGCTTTTGATGTATGAAGTAACGATCGAACCTGACGTCATGATTTCATGTTTAGGGTAGGTCAATGAAGCAATTGCCATCACATCTTGACAAGCTTCTCCAGCAACTCAAATATCTTCCGACTCACTTACGCCTCGACTATTGATAACAAAACTCCAATGGTAAAATGCGATACCTACTCGGAACCAAGATAGGCGCTTCCCTACGATCGGGACCCACGTGGCTGCCCGGGAAGTTTCTGGTATTGACGCGGCCAAGTCCGCTTTGTCCGGCTGGGCAAAAGCACCCTTGACGATAGCCAGAGGCAATATTATAATTCCATATTCACGGGGCCTGATATCTAATATCTCTATGGATTGTTTACGACACGCCTCCAAAAAGAGCGGTTATGCCTCTGGCCCGGTTCAAAGAAGGGTACGGAGTCATTTCTTTCGTAAAGCAGGAGAATTACTACTAGAGCCTATATGATCCTCCACTGGTTTAATATTGAAATGCGTTGAGAACTCATGCACCTTTACAGAGCGCAAGGCATGATCCCAACGGTGCTAACGCACGAACTCATAAAGAACAACCTACTAACACAGCTCAACGAACACCAGTGCTATACGAACAAAAATGCTTAAGGGAATAGATGACAAGTCAAAAATCAAAACACTGGTCCCTTGTCACGAACGATACTCCGATATCCGCTGTGTACGGGCAGCCCCTTGGAGCAAGATGAGCATTGAAGTTATCTGAGAGGATGTTGAGGCCCTTGGCATCTGTCAAAAGACTAGACGACAGCTATGAGTTCTCGACAGGATATTCGAGATTAGGCTGTATAGAGTTAAGCTTAACGCAATAGAGAACAGTGCACAGTCTGCGGGATTGGATGGAATGCGGCCAATTGTGGGAAAGGTGACCAACTGGATGTTAATCTACTGGACTAACTATACGAAAAATCGGAACGCAGCTGTCAGGTATCCGTTTGGGTTTATTAATAGCCCCTGTAGAGCTCGCAGATGCCCCAGTGACCAGCTAATTCTTCACGACGTCAAACAGTCAAAGTCGAGCTTGGATCCTGTTTTCCAGTGCAAGAGATATTCATGCCTTCAGGACTCAATCGCTGGAACAGGTAAACTTATCGTTGCATTGAAACGACAATGTCATGTGCTGGATTGCGTCAATCTTCAAGGCAACCACGGGGACATCCAGACTCGCTGGGTTACGAGGGGATCTGCTACCCGCGACAATATACTTCTTACCCACCCGGACAAGTTACTTCATAAAGGAACAATCTGCGTGTTTTTGAGGCCAGAGCTTTTCGGTAGATCGTTGAGAGTAGCTTAAAAGGTGGGATAACAGCGAACGCTTTGCGCAATATGTCCAGGCCACGCGAGATGCATACCAGATGTGCTTCATCACCACTGACAGACGCAGGGGTTTTGACCACATGGAACATCTGCAAGCAATCTAGAACACATTGTCAAACAACCAGGGATCAACATTGCATCAGTCGAGGTAGTATTTCTGACAAGAGACGACGCGATAGCAAGGGTATATGCAAGTACCCATGTCGATGGAGGCCTACAAAACATTAATGCCAACAAACAATGGGCGAAGTAACATAATTATATGTAGTCAAATGATAACTACCAAGTGGAGAGAGCATTGATCATTGCCAAGTCAACTGCCCCGTCTATGGCAGAACGCTTTCTGCCAGATTCCTTAGTGACCGTTGGCGTAACAGCCCTAGGATCATGACTAGCTATCAACATGTACAGGGCTAGCAGTCTGGACAGGTCTTAGCTTCTAGTTCCAATAGCTTCACCGAGGCGAGGATGGAAATGGGTCGCCTCCGCAAAACGCTACAATAGTACGAGAACCTTGTTTCACGATAGCGAACCCATTCTGTTCAATCGTCCGAAGCTATCAAATTACAGGTGAGAATAGACCGTCAACCGGGCGCTCGGGGTAATTTTTTCTTCTTCTGATAAGCTTTTGGAAATTTCGTCGTCTTCGGTTGAATTGCCGCGTTGAGCTGAAACCTGGGGTAGGATCCCGAGTTTTAGCAGGCTGATTTGAGTTCTGATGAAGCACGAACTCAGGAATAAAGCCGGCGTTGTTACGGAAGGATTCCGTTGCTCAATCATGCATTTAGCTGACTCGAAGTCGAGCGCCTCTAATGAGTTCAATTGAGTGATATGCCGATCATTTCCATTCCCACATTTAGAACAAATCTCGAGATGATCTTCATCTACAGCCCAACCAATCCTTGGCGAGACAGGGATCGGGCCATTGGCACATGCCATGCCGAGTTGAAGTGTCAAGGATCTTTTGCTCTAGACTAGCCGTGAGACGACCTTCCAGAATTGGACCTCATCCACGACTTGAAACTCCGGTCTCTTTCTCACAAAAAGGAGGCTACCGAAGCCCGCCGGCAGTCCCATGCCGATTAGCGGTACCTGATATTTCAGCCCAAAATAAACCACCCAGTGACAGTCCATGTTACGAGATGCTCTAAACAAACCTGAGCTTGCGCCAATTAATACACTAAAATTATTAGCTTTTACAGGGACAGAACTGTAGGCGATGTTACGCTGTATCTGGAAGAATCCGGATCATCCATGTTTAACTTCCTTCTAAATTGACGGCACGAACGCAGTGGGGTTGCGCTGATCCCTTGAGACGATGACTGTAAGGTCAAGTTTTAAAGAGATAACCCCTAGATCTCCCCCAAAAGCAATTTGTTAAATATCCCCTGGGGTCCGCACACGCGGGTCGTCCTTGTAAAGCGTTTGTCGATCAATATGAAGTGGATTGTGCCTTTTCTGGTGGCCTTTGTGCCCCTAGCAGTGGCAGCGGACGCAACGAAAGAGTTGTTGACCAATCTGCCTGCTTGTGCCGTAAGTTTGCTCATCGAATAGGTTGTTTGTGCTAATGTTGTAGGCTCCCTGTTATGAAGATGCCATCACGAAGTCGGAGTGCAAGTCGAGCGATGTGAAATGCGTGTGCTCAACCCCAGTCATCATCCAAACAGCAGAGGCATGCGCCGCCGAAGCATGTCACGTCAGAGATAGTCTGAGTACGTCGACCTTCCTCTCGCGCCGCCTGTATTTAACATGAATAGCAACGCTCAACATGACCTACACCTACTGCGAAGTCCCCGTTCGAGACAAGACCCCCATCTTCATCAACGTCACAATCGTCCTTGGCGTAATATCCGGCGTCGCAACCGCCCTCCGTCTCTGGTCCAAATTCTTCTTCACCAAAACGGAACTCGGCCTTGACGACCTCTTCATCGTGCTCACGCTCTTCATCGGCATGCCCTCCACGGCCATGAACATCCACGGAACCGCCGGTCACGGAGAAGGCCGCGATATCTGGACGCTAGAGTTTGATGACATAACGCAGTTTGGGTTTTACTTTTGGTTGCTGGAGATATTCTATTTTGCACAGGTCTCGCTGCTCAAGACGTCATTGTTGTTCTTTTACCTAAGAATCTTTCCGGGCACGGCGCAGAAGTTGCTTTGGGCGACCATCATTTTCAATAGTGTTTTTGGTGCTTTGTTTATGTTCTTGGCTGCGTTTCAGTGTACGCCTGTCAGCTACTTTTGGTTGAAATGGGATGGGGAGCATAAGGGAACATGGTATGTTGACACTTGTGATGTCGGACTTCGCTAACAGTATCAGCATGAACTCAACTGCCATCGGCTGGGCCAATGCATCTATCAGTGTTGCCGTGGATGTATGGATGCTTGCAGTTCCACTGTGGTATCTACGAAAGCTCAAACTGCATTGGAAAAAGAAGATTGGTGTCGCTGCCATGTTTGTCGTCGGAACTTTGTAAGTCATCCGTCGATTTCAATGAGCCCAGCTAACTTGTCAGTGTCACCGTCGTGAGCATCATTCGTCTCCAATTCCTTGTTGATCTAGGTTCATCTCGCAACCCAACATACGACCAAACCGACATCTCTATCTGGTCAACCGTTGAGATCAACGTCGGCATCATCTGCGCATCCATGCCCGCTCTTCGCGTGATTCTCGTGCGTATGTTTCCCTCTCTTGGGGGCTCATCCTACGATTCGAGCAAATACAACAACTACGGAGAACATTACGGACGGAAATCACATATCATGAGTCGCAGCCGTGCTCGCATGGAGTTACCCTCTCACACGGGTGACTCTATACACACACCTGAGCATGGAGGCATCGAGTTGCAGAGGACGTTTCACGTGCAGTATAGTGAGAATGATGAGCAAAGTCTTGTTAACGGGGAGAACAAGTTTAACAAGACGCAAGTTTCGACTCAGATGAGGTCTGAAAGTCCGAGCGATAGGCCGTTGTAGAACGATAGTTGATTGATACCTTTATAGCAGAGCTAATGAATACAATCTTAAGTACTGTAAAATATCATTTAGTCTGAATTCTTGAAGAGCCTAGGGCCAAGCGCGTCATTGGTTCAATGCACGCGATTTATCGAATGCACATGCTGTCTTTGTTGGTTGAGCCACAGTGATTGTAAAGCGGAGCTTATCAGCCCAGTTCATTTCGACGACAGAAGCTATCGCAACTTATAGAACTATTTAAAGAAACTTTGGATAACGTGGTTGATAAGCTTGCCGACCGGAAAGGTATGCCGATCAGGGCACTGTATAACTGAAAAAAGCCTACCCTATAGCTATTAGCTACCTTAAATAAGATATATAAAAATCTTAAATAAATTTACTTAAGTTTCTTAAAGTTATATAAGTAATATATATTTTTTTTATATTTTTAACTAATTTCTTTTATATAGAAATATTAAGTTATCTAGTGTAAATAAGCTTTTTTAATATTAGAAATAAAGAAATTAGCTAGAATTATTTTATTACTAATATAGCTATATAATATAGTTAAATATATAAACTTTTAATTTTAGCTATTTTAGGCTTAGCTTGAAGTATTTATAGCCTTTTAAAAATTAGCTTTTATGGTATAGGTTAAGCTGGTCGGTATACCTTTCCGGTCGGCAAGCTTATCAACCACGTTATACTAAAGCTTCCCAAGTAAGAATTTGAAGACTATTCTCTCAACTTGCTTCAAATTCTTTCAAGGATACCCCTGATTATCTCGTCTGCTGGTGTGCGCACAACCGCAGCTCTGCGACTACCTAGTTTCACGCCACTTTGCATTGTCTTGAGAATAATATCAAATTCAACCTAATTCTGAATCTAAACGAGCTATTGTTCTTTTATGTAGCCAATCAACATGCATGAGTGCCTGCTGCGTTCTGGTCATTTGCAGCTCATGCCTGCAACGGATCGTATTGAAAGAGAAGGCTTCCTCTTCTTTTTCCACTCAAGACAAATCTGAGATTAAAGAAAACAACGAGAAACATTCAAAAGTCAAAGGCAACATGGGCAGCTCTTGTATTAAGGGAGCGCCCATCACCATTCAGCCACCATCACAAGTTTCACCCCTGGGCCCTGACAGCGACGCCTTTCAACAGTTTGAAACTTGTAGAGAATCCGCAAATGGCCACCTGAAGAAATATTTCGAGTATTTCGGACATGAAAAGATCCCTGAAGACCTCCCTGGACTTTGTGCCAGACCTCTTCAGCCCCGGGGCTCTGAAGCAGATCAGATTGCCCAACTCGCACAAACCAACGCAATAAAAGATCTCGTCAAGCTCGACGACATTCTTGGAAAGATCAAACAGCAAGAGCGGCCTTATATAAAGGCTATATCTCCACTCATCATTGTATGGTATGTATCATGGCCCTGTTAGTTTCATTGCTTACAAGCGTAGGACGGCATTTTGCTTCACCTTGCCATATGTCATCTCGCAAGGTGATCCATCTGTCTTTTTCAAAATCGGTGCTATTTCTGGAGCTTTCGCTATCGCTGCTCAAGTGGTTCGCAAGTTTCTGCAGTTGAGAAAGATTACCCCTTTGCAGCACAAGGTGCGAGGACTGGTTCGAGCGTTCAAGAATGGGACAATACGGTATAGGGATTTAGAGGAGGTCATGGTTTCTTCGCTAAGTTAACTTATTTATATAAAGGGACTCGGTCGTACTATTATCATGAATGCTACATTTGGGCGTCGTCTCATGTACTCAGATCTTCAGCCCTATGCCACCTGCGGCGCAGCTGGCTTGGCAAATTTGTATGTTTTATTGGCTTCCTGCCTTTCTTTTATAGACTGATAACTTCCTCTTCTGGAGAAACACGCGTGCCGTAATTAACCAACTTCGTCATCTATGCAGCAGGACTTTGTGCCGCGATCCTGCATCGCGATCACGATCGATCGGATCCACCGTCGATTAGATGTTAAGTTAGAAAACTGGAGGCTCGGAATGTACAGTGGGAGTCTCAAAATGTTATTCAAAGCCTAGCTATTAAGTACAACTTATTCCTCAGACTCGTTATCCTTGTCAAGTACATGGTTTATCGGACGCTCAGGGACAAGGAAAACGGCAAAAGATGTTGAAGGGAGAGAGATGCAGAACATGACAAAGGCGACGATGAGGTTGACGAGAGATGGCACCTTGGCAGCACCAACACCAAATGACAAGCATGACCCAAGAGATTCGAAAGATCGGACCAAGCCAACAGCTAGAGTCAGGGTTTCAACGTCCTCGAAGAAAGCTCCAATCAACCAGTACACAAACATGTAATGAGATTCGTTCATGAAACTAGTTGATTAGCACTTGTTTTCTCACAAGTAGATGTGAACTTACCGAAGAAGAACTTGGACAGCGAATCCACGACCGAAGCCAGGGAGGTCCCAATCGAGAGTAATACGAGGGTTGGTGTTGCGATACTCCAACTCCATAGCAAACTGCCAACCAAACAGAGCAGTCATGGTAACAGCCAAGAACACCCATGTGATTCTGGCAAGCTGAGGTCGGCTAAAGTACTTGAGGTCGAAGAACCAACCCCAGAAGATATTGGCAGCAGTAGCAGCAACACCTGAAGTCAGCGACGCCAAAGCACGAGCTCGGACGGAAAAGTAGTTGACGAGATAAATGCCCAGATACGTGCCGTTCCAGTTGAAGCCGACGAGAATAGGGATCAGGAGGAAGAATTGCTTGCGCTTGATGAGGGCCCCCCATCGTCTACATTGTTCCTTGATGCTCTTGTTGGTTTGAGTGTGAGGCAGCTTGGAGCCATCAGATCGGATAACCTTGTGGGGAGGTGAGACGAGAAAGGCGAGAGGAAGACCGAGGCACTGGAGAGCGATCAGGACCAGATAAGTGGTGTATCCAACACGGCCTCGCTTTCCAGACTCGACATTGAGTGACAGCTGGATTGAAGAGCCAATAAGCTGACCAAGCTCACGAAGACCGAGCCAAATTCCAGCTACAAGGGTTAGCATGGTAACTTGGCGATCAGATCATGCCACTTACTGAACTTTCCACGATCCTTGACATCACCATATCCCAGAGCAATAGCACCTTCCGAAGCCCAGAGGGCAGAAGCAGCAATACCGCAAGTGGCACCACCAAACAGAACAAACCACTCAACACCATATCGGTTATTGGTGTAGAGCGCTGCAGAATAGGGTGCATAGCCAAGGGTACCGATAACAAGAACCCATTTGAGACCAATCTTATTGGCCAGGATACTGAAGATGGAACATCCGAAAACCATGATGCCAAAAGTGAGGGAGTTGGCGCCGTTGACGAGGTATGGTTCCTGCTGACCACCAGCGCCGGTATCTACAATCGTCAGCGATGTAAGGCGAGGAGACGGTAAACATACTGTTGAGGGCATTCCAGATTCCTGGCTGAGTGAAGGAGATCAAACCAACGATAATGACATTGAATAAAGGACTGCGATACCATCGTGTAAACCGAGATACAGGCTTAGACTGTTCAACGCTCTGTTCAGTGACGTCCTTGACATCTTTATCGCTGCCCGATTCGATGACAGCGTTGGACGACATTTTGCGGCTACAGCTACACAAATATCCAGACGGGAAACTCGTTTCAAAAACAACTTCTAACCCTCACCTCTTATAAACCCCTCTCATATCGCCATTCTCTCAAAGATTTTCATCAATGGAGTATCAATTGTGGATTATAAAAGGTTAGTGCACGCACAACTCTTCCGAATCAGGCTAGAATCGCAGGTTGCCCGACGATATAGACAGTGACCATTTCCACTTTTGCGATTCTCCGTTCATTTCGTGCTCGACGGGGCCGATGGCGACATGATAATCTCTGCGGATGGTGACATCTGCAAGTAATATAGCTTATCGATAGGACCAAATAACTATGCATAATCTTAATCATGTCTATTAGTGAACTGAACCGTTGAAGATGCATCTCCGCTTCGCGAGTCAATATCGGAAAGCTTAAACACTGGCCAATCATGCATCTTTCCGACGAACTGACTCGAGCTCGAGTCGGAAACATCTCCGCCTCTCAACTCTCCCGCTCCCCACGTTTAGTTACCCAACTTTGTTTCTCATCACCTCATCGACTTCCCATCGTCGGTAACAGATCAACCTCCGACTTTTTTGTCCCTTCAAATCATGGCGGGGCGGAACTCTGACTCTCAGAGCCAGACATCCCCGCTCGAGTCTGGTGATTCGCCGCGCCCGAGACAAGCGGCCTGTCTCGTATGTCGGCGCTCAAAGATCAAGTGCGATTGGAAACCTCACCAGGAACGATGCAGGAGATGCATACAGCTTGACTGCGAGTGCGTGCGTCCCGCATATCATCCCGGACGGCAAAAGGGTATTAAAAAGTAGGCTTCCCCGCATGCCGCCTGTTGTCAATTCAATGCTGACTTGTCAGTAAACGAACTGGGTTGGACAAGGCGCTGTATCAGATTGACCAGGCTGTCAAGCGCGCGAGATCAGCGTCGCAGAAGAATCCCGAAGATGACAGGATTCTGAACCATCTGCAGGAATTACTCAGCAATGCGAATACGCCTGAACACCCGACTACTCGTGGGTACAGCGTCAGCGGCGATGGCGATGAAGATGCGTACTCGGAAGAGGAGGAGGAGCAGGATCCTGTAGCAATGCCTGATTTTATTCAGAGGACACAACAGAGTCTCGCCATTGACGATGCAGAAAATCCCCTACAGCTTCTTGCGAGGGCATCATATATTCAACCATCGCCTGAGTCGCGACATGGCAATTCTCCACAACAGGCGCATACGGCTAGTACGCAGGGTCAGACGGAGGATGAAATTCAAGCCTTCTTTGCGCCGGCGCAAGTCCACCTCGATGTTGGACCCGATGTTGATCCTGTTTCTCTGGGCCTTGTATCTGAGGAGGAAGCGGATAAGCTCTTCAACTTGTGAGTTTGTTACTCCGTTTCTAGCGCGCACTAACCGTGTAGTTTCCATCGCAACCTCGCGCATACACGATGGGGTCTTGATCCGAGGATATACACCGTCGAATTCACGCGTTCGAGATCAGCGTTCCTTTACACGTCTATCATGGCGGCATCTGCACTTTTCATGCCATCAGCAGCAGCCCTCTCAAAACGACTATCGAATCACGTTAGGACTCTTGCGCATAGGGTAATGGTAAATCGATACAGATCTGTTGAAATTGTACTTGCATTCATGGTCAATATCCCATGGATGTTCCCGGGACAACATTCGACTGATGACGAGACATGCACTTACATCTCGATCGCCAACACAGTTGCTACGGATTTGTCACTTCATAAGAGCCTCATCTCACCAGAAATGGTTGGTTCAGGGTCTGGTATTGGTCTAGCAAGGGGCGATTGCCTCGATCCAAGAGCTGCTCTCGCAATGGATGGGTTCCCTGAAATTGATCCATGGTCAGAAAAAGGACGATTATTTCTGAGAAACCGAGAACGATGCTGGCTTTCGTTGTTTGTTCTTGAGCGAGGGATGTCTTTGGCTAGAGGGCGACCATTCTCAGTACCGATGACAAGATCTTTGAAAGATTGCGATAACTGGCATCGTTCTGAATATGCTGATCCTCTTGATGGCCATCTTGTTTCCATGGCGGTTCTAAGAAGAGATTTGGATGCGCTTTTTGCTACTGTTCGTGCTCTTTGCGATGGATCTCAGATGGCTTCCAGCGATGGATCATTAATCGCGCAATCGTACGTACACCACCAAAGTCAGTGACACAACTAACAGTCCTAGGATTCAAGGGTCGATCGAACGGTTTTTTGATCAATGGTACACCGAATGGGGAGTATCGATCGGAAAAGGACCAGGTAAGATTTATGGCCTCTCGACAAGGACCACGCTGACCATCAGATCGTCGTCTTCCTCCTTACGTAGAGATTCTCGTCACACATACCCGATTGTCTATCTACGGCGGAGTGATAAACCATCCAACTGCGCCACTCGAAGTCCGCCGTTTCTTTCACACGGCTGGTCTCTCATCCGCCCTCAATGTCATGCGAGCTGCAATCCAGGGAGAATCACAACTGCAGTCCATGCCAAACAACACAGCCATCATGATTTCATTCGCTGCCTGCTTTGCCCTTACACTAAGTTCCTACGCAACCGGTGGATCAGCCCTGGCACCAAGTGTCCGCAACCTCATCGACGAAACAGCTACAGTCCTGGAAAGGATCGGAAAAGTCACACGGCATCGCAATGGCCTTTCAATCAAATATGGAAAATACCTCAAGCAGATCGTGAGAAGGGCAGCGACTGGAGATGGTATCTCAGACCCGAGAATGCCCATTGTTAACGAGGCACCAATTACGACTCCAACCTTTTTGGATCAGCAAGCGTTATGGCCCGAACCGTTACAGTTCTCAGCAATGTCTGATGATCAAATCGTTCAAGCGTTGAATCAGCCAGGCAACGATTTTGAGCCTTCGTTCGGGGGATTGTCATGGGAGGACATGACGAATTTCGAATGGCTTTACTGGCCTGAGGTTGGTATATAATTGCTACATAAATTATCAAATAAGTTACCTGCTCAAATCAATCTCACTCAAATTCAGAATGCGAGTTTCTCAACGCAGAGTCTCCTTCTCAGCTGCACTAATTCCACCTAGCCAATCTATCGAAGTAAGCTGTCGAAGCTTCTCCATAAACACAAACGTCAAGACAGTATGCGGTCTGGAAAGTCAGCTCTACTCAGCAAAGGAACGCGGAACGTACGTAAGTCTTAACCAAGCGGGAGTCCAGCCCCTCATAAGGAATCGTGGACCTTCTTCTCTAAGACCAGTGCTCAGAACTTGGGCTAGGCCTTCTTTTCCAGCGCTAGACTGCATTCTACTCTTGAGAACGTCTGCAGGGGCACATAGAGTTGTTGCCATTGTTCCAGCGGCTAAAGATGAGATAGCATGTGTTTTTGTGTCGTCTCCAAACCCGTTGGCGACGAGGTATTTTTTGGTGGATGCGTATCTGAGTTGTTAGTTGTGTCACCTACAGAAGCAGTTAACTTACGTAGCGATCTGAGAGACATCTGTACTTATTAGCAACGTTCACTTATGAAGCAGGAAACTCACTCATCAAAGCACTCCTAGCAATATTCGGCGCGATTCCTTTCCAGAATGCCCTCATCCCCTCTTCGCTATAAACCCTCGCCAACGCATCAAAAGCGTGAGCATATCCGAATTGCTGCGCAGGAGCCTTTGCACCATCTGCGCACATACGGACAAGGACAACTTCCGCTGGATTGCCGACTAGACCAGCAACACCGCCAGCTACACCGGCGCAAGCAATGTTCTGCGGGACTGATAACTTCTTGCCTGTGTATCCTCTCAGTTTGTCTGAGAAGTATGTGTGAAAACCGAAACGAGCGGTTGAGTATGTTCCTTGACGGAGGATGGAAGCTGATAAGCCGTTCCAGAGTGATGGGATGCCTGATAATTAGTGGGTGGGTAGTATAAAGGATGGGAAGCTTACCATCTCGTGCGGCGAAGCGATAGAGAACGTTGAGCATTGAGGCATTGCTTTTGAGGACTTGCATGCGACTAACTGGTTAGTTTGGAGGTATAAATGTTGTGAGAAACTCACTATTTCGTTTGATCCAAAGGGTGGGCTTCACATGTTAGTCAAGCTCTCCATCGTTGAGGAAAACATACTGAAGCAAACAGCCATGCAAGCTGCAGCACCGCTACAAACAGTCAGCCATGTTCATGACGCACTCAAGAGAACATACCCAAGCCAAAAAGGCTCCTTTTTCTTACCAGAACTCATTTCAACAATATTCTATCATAACACACTTGATCTGCTCCTCCCAGCTCCCTTCCATCTCATTGTTTTGTACACTTACACATGCTCTCGGCATCCAGATCTAGCTCCGACCTCTCGTCCATTCTGAACCCCGGAGGAAAAGCGGGTCAATCCCTCGGTCCCCAACTCTGACTTCCGCCCATCATCGTCATTGTCAAAAGCGTCAGTACATCCTCGGCAGAAACACAATGTCAAACGAGAAACAAGCAGACATGTCGAAACTCTCTACATCGCTGAAAGCGCTTATCAATGCGCCGTTTGCAAAGCCAGGCCCTCGTCCTGCGCCGACGCAAGTGCAGGAACTGTATGAGGCCATCGCGAATGATGCTGCGATTAGGAACCTCGGCCCAAAGTCATGGCTAACAGTCTCTGTATGTCCTACCACAATTTTCTAATCAATTAATTGTGCATACTGACAATTTAGGCTGCCGCGACCTTCACGCTTAATTCTCCCGATTCTTTACCCGTTCTTCATCGCGTCGCGTCCGCAAAAGATCCCAACTCGGCTGTCCAAAATGCCGAGTTCATCCGAGAAGTCGGCCTCAAGTGCATCAGCTTCAATGGCATCCCACGAACGATCAATTCCCTAAATGCATTCCACGCATCGCTCCCTGAAGAAGTAGCATCGAAACTATGCACAAAACCAAGCCGACAACCGACGTCGCAAAACATCGACGAGGCGTTGGCGCGCGGTCGCGGACTATGGGATTCGATCTACAGGCCGTACGAGGATAAGCTCTTTGAGAAGCTGGCGCTTGCGCATCCTGATTTACCTGTTTATATCCTCAGCAGCCACTACTCTGCTCTTCTCTCTGATCCTCCTGCTTCACAGCGTGATACACTTGCCAGTCTTGGGCGGGTTCATACGTCCATGATTGCTATATCTTGTCTACGTGCGCAAACTGGCGTTGGACCCCAAGTGTTGTCGCATGTGTTTGGATTGCGAAAGGCGCTTGAGGATGGGGCATATAAGAACGATCAGGACGGAGAGAGTGAAGAGGCTGTGCAGTATTTGGCTAGTGATGAGGGTGGGCATTGGATCTTGAATACGGTGGACAAGATTGTTGAGGCAATTGGGGGAAGCAGCTTTGCGCCGGGTAGAGATTCGAAGCTATGATAGACAATAGACGTACAATTGGATATTAAGCAATTGAGTTCTTGTGATAAAGCTATTTGCAACGGTCTGAACTCGGAATGGTTGTAGGTTCAACGGTGAAGGACTGCAACGTTGAGGCGCACTCCGCCACTTCAATTGGCTTCTGAACTATATACAAGAAACGAATATGTCCATCCCCATTCATGTCTGTCCCTGGTAAAGAGCAGGACCTTTTCCATCAAAGAACGTCTCATCCAACAGCGACAGCAGCACCTTCTGGCCCGCCCACTGCTCCTCAGCATTCGGCCGAATCTGCTCGGGTGGGAGAACGAAACCATTCTCTCCAGTGTCGCGCTGCTCAATAGTATATGAGAACTTGGCTCCTCCAACGCTATAGACGTGATCTGGAGCAGCACCAGTAGTGACGTACAAAACAGCACCGCTAGGTCCAAAGGTGTACGTGGTGTGGTCATCTGTGCTCTCGCGAATAGCCTCGCTGACCAGCGCAGCGGCCTTGGTCCACTTTCCGAGCTCAGGTGCGTAAAGGTCTTCCTTGTATCCAAAGGGTGAGAGAATGTACTGTCCGTAGCTGTGCCAATCGATGTACAGCGCAATGCCAACGGTGTCACGAAGCTGACGGACAAATTTATCTAGACCTTGGTTCTCTGGGGTGTCGGCGGGCTTTTCACCACGATAAACCTGAGAGCAGGGATCGGTGGAAGCACCGCGCTTGTTGGAGTCCCAGCCGAATTCCCAGTTGCGGTTGATATCGCGACCGTAGCATGATTGGTTGGCTGCGGTCGCGGGAGGAGGTTGGCGGTTCTTTCGCCATAGGCGATCAGCAGTGGTAGAGTAGACCTGCCAATTAGCTTGATCCGTAAACATGAGTGAGTAACTTACAAAGCCGTCGGGGTTCACAAAGGGAAAGATGTAAAAGTCGTATTTGTTCAGATAAGACTGGACATCTTCATCGCCGCTCTTGAAGCCTTTGACGAGCTGAAGGGTGATGTATTCGAGGGTCTAACGGTCAGCCACGAAAGTCAATGAGGTAGTAACAAACTTACAGGACCGGAAATCCATTCACGAGCGTGGACAGTTCCATGATAAAGCACTGCAGGCTTTCCAGGACCATCATCGCCCCAAAGATGAAGCCCATAAATATTCCTCTTCTGGTATGATTTGCCCGACGACACGAGCTTTGAGTTGTTTGGGAACTGCGCCTGCAAGTCGCGGAAGTAGTCAATGTGATCCTCATAGTTGTGAAACTCATCAAACCACGAATCATCGTCTGCCTGACGCTTCCACTTCTTGCGGGAGACGCTCTCGCCCGTGATCGAAGTGCCGAGGTTCTCGTGCAGAGTGGTGTAGTCGAGCTTCAGACTCTCAAAGGCGCTGATGTCATTGGGTGCGACGACAATGTCAACGTGTTGATAGCCATGTTCCCACTCATCGAAAGTCACGGGAGTGAGCTTCTCTTTGATGGCAGACTTGCCGTGGGTGTTTACACGGAAGACTTTGTAACCGTCATAAGACTTGATCTCAGTCTTGGGAACAGCAAGTGCGCCCAAGACGAGGGTGAGGAGGGAAACGATTGAGCACCTCATGATTGATGCGTGTCGATTGAACTGCCTACAGCCCAACACTGCTATATAAACCGCCTCCTCATTCTTGGCGACAGTAACATCGGGCAGACTTTTGAGCACCGCAGATGATCATCAGCAAATTAAACAGGACCTTCCCCATCGGCACTGGCGTTCATCTTCGCTATAACAAGGTATCAATGGCGCAAGTAACCGTTCAACCGCCCTGCCGATCGCCCAAATAGACTCGTAACCTTAATCTATTCCCCGCAGTGGAGCCAACTTTATTCCAAGCCACCAGGGTTCAATGACGAATCTCCAAAAGTTCCACTCACCACACAAAAGTGCAAGTCCATCATTACGCAAAAGTTCATTAACTCTTCTATTTGGTATCACTCCATCTGCTTCAAATCATCCACCACCGAAAAGTCTGCATCCGTCTTACTCCTGACCTCATCCACGCTAACGCCTGGCGCAAGTTCCGTAAGCGTTAGAGTGCCTTGCTCCCGATCTACCTCAAACACGCAGAGATCCGTGATGATGGTGCTTACTACACGTGCGCCTGTTAGTGGCAACGTGCACTGCTGCTTGATCTTTGATGAGCCGTCCTTGGCGCAGTGTTCGGTGGCGACGACGATCTTGGTGTTGTCGGGGTTGGCGACGAGATCCATTGCGCCGCCCATGCCTTTGAAGACTTTGCCGGGGATCATGTAGTTGGCTAAATCGCCGACTGCACTGACTTGAAGGGCCTGTCATTGTTAGTAGGGAAATCGAGTTAGGGGATTGAGAACTTACACCGAGGATTGAGACGTCGACGTGACCGCCGCGGATCATGCCGAATGACTCGGCGGAGTCAAATACGGATGCGCCGGGGACAAGGGTGACGGTCTCTTTACCAGCGTTGATGATATCACTAATTTGTTAGCGACGCTTCATACAGGAACGGTTGACATACGGATCAACTTCATCCTTTGTGGGATAAGCACCCATTCCAAGAATGCCGTTCTCAGACTGGATATGCACCGTCGAATCGGCAGGCAGGAAAGAAACAGCCAACGTAGGAATTCCAACACCCAAGTTAACATAGTAGCCAGGCTTGAGTTCCTTGGACGCTCGCCTGGCAATACGGTTTCGTCGCTCTTGCGCTTCATTCGTAGCCTTGGGTGGCCCATCAGATCCCTCTTCTCTCAACTTCAGTACTTCAATATTCTTCTCGGCTGTCGATGGAACGATTCGGTCGACAAAGATTCCGGGGAGGTCAACGTCATTGGGATCGATTGCACCAACTTCGACGATGTTTTCGGCTTCCACGATTGTGAGTTTCGCGGCCTTGGCCATGATGGGTCCGAATGCTTTTGTTGCGTATCTGACTTGTTAGCACCAATTGAGAAGTCAATTGAGCAGACATACCTGAATACACAGTTTCCTTCTTTGTCAGCCTTCCAGGCTCGAATGATAGCTACATCGCCTTCAATTGCCGTCTCCATGAGGAACGTTCGACCGTTGAATTCGCGTGTTTCTCGCTTTCGACCCTTTTCCACAACGGCGCCCGACTTGTCTAATCGCACGGGGATTTCTCCATCCTGCAAAAGAGTGTCTGACTTGTTAGCTTCGTTCCATCAATTGACGGACAACGTACGAGCTGCAGTTGGTGTGAAGAATGCAGGAATGCCAGCTCCAGCAGCACGAATGCGCTCAGCGAGAGTTCCTTGAGGACAAAGCTCAATAGCCAAATCGCCTGTGAGGTACTTCTTCTCCAACACCTTGTTGTTTCCGAGGTATGATAGGATCAGGCGATCGACTTGACCGGCGCTTGTGAGCGTTGCCAAACCGCCTTTGCCTTCAACGCCAGCATTGTTCGAAACAGCAGTCAGCGAATTGAGAGAATCGCGACCTCTTCTGTTCAGCGCTCCAATCAATGTATCCGCGACACCACAGAGTCCAAAGCCCGAACTCAACAGTGTTGAACCGCTCTTGATATCCGCAACCGCAGCGTCCGCATCTTTAAAGAGCTTCGACCCTCCCCGCACCGCCAGCGCAGGCCTTGTTGTGCTGAATTGGCGCGCTGTGAAGCTGCTTCCCCATGTGAGAGGTCTCGCCCTTAGTCTTAGTAGCTTCAACATGATTGCTGTGATGTTTTGTCTGGCGTAGTCATGATTGCGACTGATATGTTTAAAGAAGAGTATCGGGGGTAGTTGTGGTTCCGACGGTGCGGCGATCGGTGGCAGAAGTAGGACCGGAGAGACGTCATTTTCGGCTGGTGAACTGGCACCGACGAGCTTGAGCGGGTCGGACCCTGAATACAGGTTGGCTTCGGATGTGAGGAAGAATTGGATCTGGATGAACGCGATAATCTCGGTCAAACGTGGTGTTTGGTGTTGGTTTCGCGATTGATTCAGAGTCACCGGATCATAATTGATCCCATAAAACCGAGCAATACAGGGTAACCAGGCAATAAATGATGTCTCAAACTTTCAGCTTTCTCAGTGTCATACGCGACACCATTTCTGGAGCTCACCCTCAGTTCGGTACTAAGTTCTGTCGGCTGCTTTAAGCTCTCAGCCACAACTCTCTACTGCAAATAACACATCTAGTTCGGTACCTTATTCTTAGTCATAGCTCGATTAAATGCAGCATCACGATTCATTATGAACCAACAAGATCATCGAGTGAAAGTCAATTGTTGTGTTGAACAAGCAGCAATTTGGGTATTAATCTAGTCTAAAGACGCTGACAACTCAAAGCAATTACAATTATTTGTCAATAGGCTCCCGATGGAAGCGGTTAGACTCCCAGCCATCAATGTCATCAACATGAACCTCGCGAACAAGCTTATAACCACCAATCTTGGGAAGAATGATAGCCCAGATGAGCCAGTAGAAGGCACCGGCAACCAAGATGCCAATACCGACAACGCAGTGGATGTAGTAAGGCATGCTCTTGTACTGGTTCTGGCTGGGGTCGTCGGGGGCGATGAATGGTGCGATCACCAGATACATGTTGCTGAGAAGGAAGAAGACGGTAACGGGGAGGGTTGCCTTGATCGGAGGGTTCCAATTGTACTTTGCGCCGTGGAGGTAGAGATGGACGAGGCCACCAGCGACAAAGGTGTTGACAATCGCAAGAGGATAAGAGATGAGGCTGATTGGTTAGCGACGTTGACGGACAGAGCGGAGGCAGATACATACTTGAGGATGAAGTTATAGGCATCTCCAGGAGGAGGAGCAAGAATGACAATGACACAGATGACCCAGTGCTCAAAGAGACCAGCGAGAGGAGCGTTGAAAGGTCGGTTGCTAGCCCAGAGACGGGAGAAGGGCAGAATACCCTCGCGACCGAGTTCCTGGACAAGACGACCCTGAGAGAAGATGACACTAAGGACGTTTCCGAAAGCAGACAGAGCGACAAAGACAGACATGGCGCGCTCAGCCGCAGGGCCCATGACATTGCGGAAGAGCGAAGCCGCGACGAGACGCTCAGAGGCAATGATCTCAGCCTTGGAGACGGCGGCGAAGTAGGCGATGTTGACGAGGATGTAAATGATCGAGACAGAGATGATGGCAGTAGGAGCAGCGATCTTGAGGGTTCGGACAGGGTTGCGAGTCTCGCTGAGGGCGTAGTTGGCATTGCTGTAACCGACAAAACTCCAGATGACGTTGTACAGAGCAGTGACAACACCATAAGCGCTGCCAGTAGTGCCCTCAAAGGCATTGCTGAAGTTGTTGGGCTTCTCGTCCGTCTTGAGATGACCACCGAGGGCTACAAAACCGCAGATGATCATGATAAAGACGATGATGAGCTTGATGATACCGAGAGCATTCTGCAGACGAAGGCCCCATTTGAGAGCAGTTCCGTGGATGATGAACGCAGTCGTGATACAAGCCAGACCAATACCACGCTGGTTCCAACGGTCGACCTCCTTGTTGGCAGCATGGAGGATGTACTCTCCGAAAACAACAGAGTTACCAGAAGCCCAGCCCATGAGGATAATATACGAGGCATAGATGCCAGTGACGAGGAACTTGGGCTTGCGGTAGATGAACTCGAGGTAGTTCTTCTCACCTCCGTTCTTGGGGATACCGGTTCCCCATTCGAGGTAGACGGCTGTACCAGCAGCGGCGATGATGGAACCAACAACCCAGATGATGAGCGCGAGGCCTGGACTGCCCAGAAGGGCGAGGATAGAGCCTGGGGTAGCAAAGATACCGGTTCCAATGACACGGTTGAAGATGAGCATAGAAGCGCTCAGAACACCGATCTGGCGCTTGTTTTCGGCGGCGATATGAAGACGGCCTGTAAAGTTAGCGACGTTCATTGACGTATTGTCATTGTCGACATACCCTCTTCACTGTCTGAACCGACATAGTTGGTCTTGTTAGCCTTGGGCTCAAGACCCTTGAGATCGTCGTTACTCATGATTACGACTCAGTTCTTCAAAACAAAAGGCCAATATCTGATGAACCATCTCCCACAAAGGGATCCCCCATCCCCTTTAATACCCCCATATCCTCATTCCCCATGGGAAGGCAAAAAATTAAAAAGCTTGGGTGATCCACAGCGCAGCGGACCCAAAAGTCTAGAAGGCCGCCAGAACGGCACGATCCTTGAATCGTGCCACTCGGTGAGCCACCAATCACGGCCGGGAAGTGGATGGGGTGAAGCTCTTGGTGGGCAGCTAATGTGTCATGAAAATCTTTGCTTGGTGTTTTAGAGTGACTAGGACGATGACGCGATCTGAGGTGATCGCACGCTTATTTCCAGGTAGCCAACCAGGTCTGGGCAAGATGCTCAGTTTCTCCACACTAGGCATGGGTGCGAAAAAGTCTCCCCGGGCATCGCGCCGCTTGTATATAAATCCAGACTCGTGGGATTGCGGCTTGTTGAGGCTCAATCCAGGTCTTTGTTTTAACTACCTTCCAATTTTAGCTGTGGATATTGGCGTATGATGTAATTATACGACCGGAACTCCGGGTGAGTCTGCATCAAGGGTCGACTGCACTCGATGGAAGTGGTTGCTTGTGAAGAAAATTGCATCCCACGCTCATCCCGGCCAACTGTAACAGGGAGTGCCGCCTCGTGTGACATGTCCAGACTCCCCGAGGCATTGCGTGATGAACGTACACACTTCCAAGAAGAGTTAACACAGACAATAAGCTCAATCCCTTTAGCCTGTTCCTAACCCATAAGGCCGTACTCCCCGAGGATCCTTGCTTCAGCTTAGGCTTGACACACGGGAGCCGCGATAATATCACCATCGTCGCCTCGGACCACGTCAAGTCAGCTTACCTGCCTGATCTACAATAGCCTGAACAAAAGTACAAGACATGTTTTGTTATTTCTTGGCTTTGTGTAGTGAATTGCTGAATTATTGGTTTGCTGATATCGAGGCTAACTTGTAGTTGGGTGCTGGCCGATGACGTGCCCGGGCCAAGGGATTGTCCATTGACTTAATTTTTTTTCTCGCTTGCACACGCTTTGAACCGGGTTTCATGTGATTTTGTGTCTGAAGGAAGAAGGATCTCAGTGTTAACTGCCTATTCTGTGCTTGCTTTCCGTGAATATTGTTTGCCAAGATGATCTGGAACTCAGATCATGGAGACGATCATTTGCTGCAATCCAGCCACCAAATAGAGTCATCGCCAAAGGAGGGAAATACCCATTGTCTATTGAAAATCTTACGGTCAGCAGTTGGATAGTGTAAGACTTACATGATCTCGTGTCCAACGTCACAGGTCTCCCCACTGGAGAGTACGATCGAGAACGGCACTACTATATCCTTGACAATGCGGGTGGCGTTAGTTTGCCAGGCGGCTATTAACCTAGCATGATCTGCCGGCTTCTTGGTCCGATGCCGTTCAAGGTGCTTCCTCACTAGTGGAAGAGTTTTTCTAATTCCTTTTCGCTGAGTGGTTGTATGTTTGTCGGTTGACCTTACCCTGCACTAAAGTTTATTTTTGACATACGGGAGAGCCCATCCATATTCTTTTGAGTTATAGAGTTACATGAATCTTAAAAAGACAGAGTCTGATATGTTATTGATATGGTGATCACGTTTATGGTACAAAGGCTGTCAGCCGATTCATGATTTGAAGCGTGAAAGAAACCTTGCGGAGTCGCGCTTCTGGATCACAGCATTTGAGTAAATGCACAACAACGCACACATTGCACATTCGCGTTAGTTTTCTATTGTCATATTACTTCCAGAAATCCTAAATCCGATAGTATTCAAATTCTCGATAGTCATAATTCCTCTTAAAACCTTTGTGTCAACCTTGAAGCTCTCCAGTGCATGGATGACCTTGCAATCCTTCATTTGGTTTATACAAGACTCAGTGAAACGTAAAAGCGTCTCGAGGAGCACTGGAGGCTCCTATGTGCTAGCCAGCCTTCATTCAGAAACCATAAAAAAGCCGGGAATTCATGAATGGAGTGCTTGGCGGCCTGGTTCATGAGAAGCTGAGAACTAAACTGAGCCAAGAGCATAGCCTGCACCGAGGATAAAGGTAATTTGAACCTATTCACCACACAAATTGCTTCGACTAAGAGATGCTTTGCTTCTCAGAATGATTAGCCCATACGTGACTTTTGTTGGTACTGTAGACATCATAACAAGAGACAAAGAGTCATCATGAGCCCTGACCTCTCACATCGTCTTTCAAGTTACACCCTTACATGCAGGGGCAGTATTCAAACTGTTTAGTCACCCTTGTGTACCGTTATCGAAGCTAAAATGAAATTGGAAAAGGGTCTGTGGACCTTTGGCTGATATGCATTCGAATCACACGTTTGGCTGGCATAAGAATGCCATCATGACACATGCCCAAGACCTCAGGTACCAACCTCAAAGCAACCGCACGTTTAAAGATTTTAACCCCTGAGATAGCTCATCTGAATAGATTTCTCGTCCATTAGACTGTTGGTTGCGTATTGGGGAGGTCATGGACCAGACAAAGTGCGATGCCCTGTTGCTGCTTGGTCTCATGATATGAGCATAGCCACCACCTCATCGCGGGTCAGCATAACAGCAGATTTGAGGTTCGCTAGCAGGAAAAAGAAGCTAGGAGTCCGACGAATGAGTTCGACGAATGAGTTCTTAGGCACGTCCTACATTGAGAAGTGTTTGCACCTTGGTTCCCAAAGCCTTGTGCGTGCCGAGCATGCCGAAATAGATCGTAAACTCCCCAATTGATCGTTATGCGTCGCACAATGTTGATTGTCGACACATGCAGCATTCACTAAATGCCAGCTATAAGAATGCCAATAAGAACAGGCAGCCTTGCGAGTTGTCAATTGACAAGGACAGTGTGCTGTTGACGATGACGGCATGGTCATGACAAGCGGCATGGCCCGTACTGGTTCAAATTGCATGCCGATCTCTTCAACGGTCAGTGAATCAGTCACACGAGCAATTCTAGTTATAAAAGACAACATTCACATCAGCTCCTTCACCTCGCAGACTCTCTTTATGTCTCTATCTACAGCCGTATCAATTGCCGATATACAGTCAGCAAACGTGGTGGCTGATTGTGGCGTCACAGCCCCATATCAACGCGTTGCCGGTCAACGCGCCCACGCTCAACTTGCGACCAGCATCCAACTACAGTGACGCAATACCACAACCTCTGAACACAACTCAACGCGAACAATCGCAAAGTCATCGCGACTATCGTGGTTTGCGCTGCATAGTCATGGTATCGCCCAGCAAAGGTATTTCTCCTTATCACATACTGTTCCTTCCGCTCACAATTCAGATCCCTACGACTTTCCAGCTTCCCCATTAAAGACCCGAGACGCTATGACTGCGGAGACCCCTTCTAAGGAAGATGGCTTGGCCCATCGCGAGAAGCCCGACACTACCAAGGCTTCTCCCGCGTTGAGGACCGGCACTCCTCGTGGAAATACTCCTCGCGGCGCAACCCCACGAACTTCATCTCGAGTCGGCACACCCAAGGCTGGTACTCCACGCGGAACCCCCAAAGTCAGCACCCCGAAGACAGAGACCCCCGCGAACAAATTTGCTCCCGTCGTCTCCGACTCCCCTACCGAACCCGCCGAAAAGAGCTCTGAGAAGAATGGCGACAAGCTCAATGGCGACGAAGTGAACGGCGTTGAGGTCAACGGCATTGCGCCAAAACCCGCCAATCCCGGTTTTAAGGAAGATGTGGCGATTGACGAGTTTGTTGAGCATCGCGTGGACCCCGACAACTCGACCGTTGACATCAAAGTCAAGTGGGAGGGCGGCGAAACCACCTGGGAGTCAGAATGGAGTCTGCAAGAGCAGGTTCCCACACTCGTCTACAAGTTCTGGGAGAAGCTCGGAGGTCGAGAGGAGGCGACTCAGCTGGACGTCTACCACGTCTTCAAGATCCTCAAGTGTATCCCCGCCGCTGGCAGGAAGAAGAGTAGCTACGAGGTCCAGTGGGTCGGCTACAAGCAAAACGACTCTACCTGGGAGACCGAAGAGAAGCTGCGATTGATCGCACCGGGTGAGCTGGAAAAGTTTGAGGCTAAGCAGTTGGCTAGCGGCGCTTCTGCTGAGAAGCGCAAGACTGCACGTGGACCTGGACGACCTCGCAAGAAGCCGCGATACGACGACTGAGGGACAATTGGGGAGGCTGGAGACAACAGTTGGTGAAGCGGGTGAAGCAATTGAAGCGATTGTGGGCTATTTATATTTACACTTGACAAGGCGCACGCTTCGGCGAAGACAGCCAAAAGGACATGTAGAGAGTATCTGGGCGCATACGATGGATATGTATTTACTGGAACAAACAACACATTAATCGGTCCTTGTGTCCTCCTCCTTGAGCAATGGGTAATGTCCGTGGTCTTCCTTGAACGACATGAGGGAAAATTGCGCAATCACAAAAACCCAGTACAGGTTGTAGGCAAGCACAGATCCATACGTGGCAGAATTGTTCCACCCGACCACAGCATTCAGAATAGCCCAACCTCCACCGCCGTTGAGCTGAGGATTACAGCACTGGATTGTCAGTAGGGTTCGCAAGGCTCTGGGGGGCTACTCACGTTGACGTGCCAGATACTCCGGTCGATATCGTATGATCCAGGACCATCTCCGAGTTCCGCGGCATCACCGCCGACAACCTTGTTCCACTGCTGTTGCTCAAAGAGCCAGATTGCGCGGGAGAACAGACCTGCTGCGACGAGGTAGAGAAGGCACGTGGAAGCAACGAGGAAATACTGCAGTTTCGCAGATGAACCGCCCCTGACTAGTTAGACAAGTTCATCAATTGACCGACTCACTTACCGGTAGAGAGCATATCCGACAAGGCCACCCAACGTCAACCCCATGATGACGGGGAGAGGAACGGCAGATGCGGGTGCAGAGAATGAGACACCGGCGACGAAGACGATGCCCTCAATACCTTCACGAAGAACAGTAATAAAAGGCAACACAAACATGGCGTACTTCTCAAAGAGATTGACCAACCACGCTCGTTTTCCTTGCGCTGTTACTGGTGTCTCAATCGCCTTTGCCAATTTCGCCCTCCATTTATCCTCCATCTTACCCACACGCAACAAGGCACCGCCCATGATGGTGATGATGATGGCCGAAATGAGCGAAAACACTCCTTCGTAGTAATACTCATGATCAGCCCAGGCATCGTTACCGAGAATGTAAAATATCCCGATAATTATACCGGAGCCGATGAGACATACCGCAAGACCCAAAGCCGTTCCGAGCCAGACCTGAAGAATCAGCAATCGTCCTCTAAATTGACTCAGTCAAATGTACCTGTGTGCGCAAGGTTTTATAAACGCCAGCATCGCGCTGTGATCCGTCGAGCGTCTGTTTCAGAAAAGCCAGCAGCACCGAGACAATGATAGCAGTCTCGAGCGTCTCTCGAAAGACGACGACGAACACGGGTACGGAGAACAAGTCGAGCATTTTTGACGATGTTTTGACGATGAAAGATCAGAAAGATCAGATAACAGAATTTCCGATAACCGCTTGCCAAGCTCGTCTCTGCCTCGGCCAGTTGAGACTAGAGGGTCACACGATGTCCACAATTGATCGTATGACCGTCAAATCAAACCAGGCTAAGAAAATTCTGCCCAAAGAGAAGCCCTAAATCTTAAATAACCGCGCATAACATGCCATTTTTCTTTTCGTCCGACGTCGGATTATCTGATTGATAAGATCCACTTCCCCCAATCTCCTCCAACCTTTCATCCAGGTCCCTAGTCAACATGAGGATCGCACGGCTGGCTTTGGTGCCGGCGGCTTTAGCTGCGACGGTGTCCTATGACTTTTCTATTGACTGGGTCAGGGCGAATCCAGATGGCGCGTTTGAGAGACCGACGATAGGGATTAATGGGGAGTGGCCGATACCGAGGATTGAAGCGAGTGTCGGGGATACGGTTTTGGTTAATGCGAGGAATAATTTGGGGAATCAGTCTACGAGTTTGCATTTTCATGGGCTTTTTATGAATGGTTCAAATCATATGGATGGACCGTCGCAGGTTACGCAGTGTCCTATTCAACCTGGAGAGTCGTTTCTCTACAACTTTACGGTATGTCTCTCATCTCATCTGACTGATAGTGTACTGACCTCAAAGATCACTCAACCCGGCACATATTGGTATCATTCCCACACTGAAAGCCAATATCCTGATGGCCTTCGAGGTCCTCTTATTATTCACGACCCCAAGTCTCCTTTCCAAGGCAAATACGACGAAGAACTCATCATGACTATCTCGGACTGGTATCACGATCAAATGCAGACCCTGATCCCAGAATTCATGAGAAAAGGTAATCCAACTGGTGCAGAGCCTGTACCTCAAGCAGCTCTTATGAACGAAACTCAAGATCTCAAAGTACTCGTTCAAACAGGCAAGACGTACTTTTTGAGATTGGCGAACATCGGTGCCTTTGCGGGACAGTACTTCTGGATTGAGGGACATAACATGACGATTGTTGAAGTTGATGGTGCATACACGAAGCCGGCTCAAGCGAACATGGTTTATTTGTCTGCTGGACAACGATGCAGTGTGTTGATAACCACCAAGGACGATGTATCAGCAAATTTCCCCATTGTTGCGAGCATGGATACTGTAAGTTTGCCACTCTTTGATTTACATGGCTGACCGTTTAGGATCTCTTTGATGTTCTTCCCGATGACCTCAACTGGAACGTCACAGGATGGCTTGTATACGATGAAGAGAAGCCTCTTCCCGAGCCATCTGTTGTCTATGACTTTGATCCTTATGATGATATGGATCTTGTACCTTACGATGAAATGACAATACTTCCTGAACCAAGCAGAAGTATCGAGCTTGATGTCATTATGGATAACCTTCGAGACGGCGCAAACTATGCCTTCTTCAACAACATCACCTACCGAGCTCCCAAGGTTCCGACACTGTACACTGCATTGACAAGTGGGAAGCAAGCGACGAATCCTCAGATCTATGGAACGTATACCCATAGCTTTGTGCTGGAGAAGGATGAGATTGTGCAGTTAGTCATTAACAACCGAGATGATGGACGGCATCCATTCCACTTGCATGGCCACCACTTTCAGGTTTTGCATCGAAGCGATGACGATGCAGGTGACTTTGATGGATCAGTTGAGTTTGCGGAGACGCCGATGAGACGAGATACAGTCGTTGTGAATGGAAATGGTAATGTGGTGCTGAGGTTCAAGGCTGATAACCCAGGTATGTCTCTCGATTGCATGTCGAACCAAGCTAATCGTCAGGTGTCTGGCTTTTCCACTGCCATATCGAATGGCACGTCACGTCCGGGTTGATCGCGACATTCGTTGAAGACCCCCTCGCCCTACAAGCTTCATTGAAGCTCCCTCAGAATCACCTTGACGCATGCAAAGCCGGCAACATTCCCACCGTAGGCAACGCAGCTGGAAACACTGATCTCCTCGATCTCACCGGCGAAAACGTCCCCCCGCCACGTCTTCCAGAAGGGTTTGTCCCCCAATCCCTCACGCGACACCGCTAACAGTCACAGCTTCACGCTCAAGGGCATCCTCGCATTCGCATTCAGTACATTCATGGGTATTTTCGGTATCTACACAGTCGCATCCTACGGGATGAAGAAAGACAAAAAGACCCCCGAGACAGCACCTCTCCTCGCAGAAGAGGAGCCGCAACATTAGATTAGACAATAGAACGCTACCAACGCCTTGCCTCCCTAATGGCTCATTTCTTTTTAGGCGGAGCAGCTGGGTACTTTGAGACCTCCCTTAAGTGATCAGGCGTGCCCAGTGCCTCCATCTCTCCACCGCGCTCCTTGAATGCGACTTTGCGACCGCAGTTCTTGCAGAAGTGGCTAATGTTTGGCGCGCAGTGACATGCGTAGGGGAAGATGACGCCAAAAAGGGTTGTGAAGAAAAGAGCGGTTGCGTAGATACTACATTTAATTAGATACCTCATATGTGGCCAACTGGAGGAAAACGTACTGTGTCATTGAAGAAGCAGACTTCTTAACCTTTGTCTCAGCGCGGCGTTGACAAAACGGACAATCCATCATATCAGGCTGCTCTGCCAGCAAATGCAACGGCGTTACAGTTTCTCCCGGGGGGACCTGTGGTGTTTGCTGCGCTGGAAAGGCCATTGGCTGATGCCCCGCGTACTGCTGCTGCGCAAGAGCAGGATGCTGGAGGATCGGCGGCGATTGCGTACCGTCCCAGTTCACTGTACTTTCCGGCGCGGGAGAAACGGTCGAAACGGGACGATATTCGCTCGCGGGGTGAAGATTCGTTTGCGCTGGGCTAGTTTGCTTGGTAACGACTTCGGGGAGGTTTTCGTCGTCCACTTTTGGTTGTCTTTTATACTGTCAGCGCCGCGTGAAATTGGTGGAGGGGGGAAGTGTAGCGTACTCAATTGCAATCTTCTCGTCTCTGGGGGATTCAGCGTTTGCTGTGTATTTTGGAGGCGAGATTACATCCACGTTTGTTGATTCTGGCGATACGGTCGACATTTTGACGGGCGCGAACGAGGTTGAAGAATTGAGACTGTGATTAAAAAGTTAAGGTGAGATTTGGATTGAATTAAAAGCATGAGACGAGACAGAGCTCGCATTCGCAGTCCGAGGGAAGATTAAACAAAATACGTAAGCTGGGTAGACCCTAGTTCTTAGCTTGATCCTTTCGAGGCGCTTTCGTTTCGGCCGCCGATCCCCGCCACTTTGATCTTTAAATGACCGAAAATCATTTGATTAGCCCTGATCTTCTGTTGTAGTTTCCAGTCTCATTACCTCATGATCAGCATCGATTCATGGCTATGCGTAAAGAATTGGGAATCTTGCATCGGGAGTGCCAGGTTTTGGAGACATCTCGAACCAAAAAAGGGTCTGACCCGCCGCTGGATTGGCGATTGGTGGTTTGTAGCAGGGTTATCGGAGGCTTAGTGCTTATCCTGCAGGGATGATCACTGAGCTAGCGGAATCCCGTATCCGTTGGACGTTATCGATAAGCTGAGTTGTTAATTGACTTTCAACGAACCGCCGTTGATGTTGACTTTATGAGGTAGGGCTGAGGTTAGTATCCAAACACACTCTACCGCTTCAAGTCGCGGATGATTTTTCGTATCAATATTGCACTCTGTAGGTTATGGAATATTTTGGCTCACGACCTCGTTGGTATTATTAGTATCGGCTTCATTGCGACTCACTCTTACATGCAGCTTTCAGCTCTAAGGCAGGCTGTGGCTTTCTTGACCAACAGCGTCCACCGGCTGGCACATGGAGGCCATTCTTCGGACAGATTCAACCTCTCGTGTAACACGCAAAGGGTCACTGACCAAAGAAAATCAAGGACAGCCATGCAGTTGGGTGCACGTCTTTTAAGAGTGTGACTCTCTGGGGTGACAAGGTCCGGGTGGCAAGAATAAGCAACGCAAAAAGCCGCTGATTTTGTGAGAGGCTTTCCCAAGTATTATTGTCTCTCAGATTCAATATCTAGTGGCCAGTTATTCAATGGAGCCTCAAATAAAAAAGGCCCCCAACTGGGTTCAGGATGCCAGCATCTTCAAAGTTCTCATTATTTTATACAGACATCATGGACGATACTACACGGCTGGAGTTAAGAAGTCTCATTTCAGCGACTGGCTCGCGGGCTTCTGGAAATGTTTCAATAGTACACCCCGCTGGTGTTGGAGAGTCACTCCGCCAATCTTCGCCGTCCTGGCTCAGGAGAGTGGGCTTAGCTGTGCTACTCCTTCTCATCCCTATCGCATATGCAGGTAAGTACATGAGATAGAGAAGCATAGAAGCTCACCAAAACATAGTCCTCCTTGCTATGATGGCTTACCTTCACGGCAAGAAACAGAGTTCATTCGGCGATACAGTAGTCGAGGTTCTCAGTGTCGCTTCCACTCTGTGGCCAATTCTTTTTGCGACCGTCCTTGGGCCGTTGCTAAAATCTGTCGCACTCTTCCGTGCTGAAAGAGGATCGAACCTAGGCTCCCTGGAGTTCCTCTTGACAAGTCAGACCACCGCTTCTGCCCTGAAAAATATTCTCACGATGGGATGGATTGGTAGTTGGGCCATTGGTGTCGTTGCAGTATGGTCCCTGAGTCCTTTAGGAGGTCAAGCCGCACTCCGCTCATTGGGCACCCAGCCAAATCCTACTTTCACAAAGACGCCAGTAACATACTACCTTGGTAATAACAGAAGTCAGATCTACCGGTACTATCGCACTGGAGCGAGTGTGTTTGGAGGATCAGCTGCAGTATCCCGTATTTCAGATATGAGGACTATTCTTTCTACTTCCTTTTCCACTCAGGATATCCTTGTTTCGCACGCCAACACAAGTAGCCCACACTACAATGAGACCATCACTGACCTTGGGGGTAAGTGGGAAGCATCTCGCAGTGGGCGTAGAGATCTATGGCGAAATGTCCGAATCCCTTTTCTGGAACTCCTACCAGGATACGATAGTGACGACCCTAATGCTTGGGTATCTGTTCCTGAGGATGAAATCGTCCCTTATGCTTCACTGATTGGACTTCCGATCAGAGGTGGCTCGTTTGAAAGGCCAGGGAACTCAAGTATGACAGTTCATTTCCATTATCAAACTCTTTCATGTGGAAATGCCTTCAATGGGAGCGCATGGGTTAGATACGGGTCCACGTCAATATGGTATCACAACACCAGGGAGATCGTTCCCTTAAGGTTGCAATACATGGGTGAAACAACGCCTATGATGGGATACCCCAATATCTGGTTCGACTTCCCAAACACCTCCACGCTCGCGGAGCATTTCACAGCAACATTCGACATGGAACCACAGTCAAAGCTGCAACTTGTAATGGGAGGTCAATGCCGTGACGCCGCATACCGAATTACGGAAATGCTCAGACTTTGCGACATCAGCACTTCGTATATCGACATGCAGGTCGGCTGTAATAGAGCCACGGTCGATGCTGACCTCGTATGTCAGGCCAAGCGGGCTAGGCACACGCCATCATATCCGGTCAACGGGAACTTGACACCACTCTCAAGCGTCAGTTTATTATCACAAGGAATATTGCTAGAGCTGCCATTTATAGGTGCAAGCCGTCATGACGCGGAGCCAAGCACCCTCGAGATGTATCTGAGGGACCCCCTTGGAGTCTTTCAGCGTATTCGTGGAGGATACGTGGATGACCCGAACACTACAAATACTCTCGGATGCTTCAATTCTCTTCCGCCGGAGATCATTGAAAGAAGGCTCGCGACTGTCCTCAATACCATCACCATGTCGACTTACGAAGTGAATGTGTTGACTGGCGGCAAGGGGCTGCCATTCAATGGCGGACCAGTGCTGTGGCAGAATACCACTGCGACATGGACGGAATTCGAAAAGGATATATACAAGCTGAATAAACCGTGGTTCCTTACAACAATGATGTCGACGGTGGTATTGATGCTTTGCGCTGTTGCCAACATCGTTGTTCGCCAGCGTATCAAAGCCCCTGATTTTCTGGGTAGCCTTGCCGGGTTTACAAGAGACTCTCCATTTATAGATGTCTCTCAAGATGGAACTGGAAAGAGCGGTTTTGACAGACTTGAAACGATCAAAGATGTCAAGGTTCGGATTTCTGATGTCAACCCAGAGCGAGAGATTGGGAAGATTGCTTTGACGACTGAACTGAGCGGACCAAAGCTGAGATGGGAGCGGATCTATGCTTAGTTTCGCATGTGCAGGTAACTCGTACAATTTTCAGTCTAATCTGGAACATCTTGTTGATAGGCAAATCGCTCATTGGAACCCACTTCCAGATTGCTGATGTTATCGATGGCGCTGAAGGCTTGTTGAGATATAGAGGCGTGTTGTTACAGTCGAGACCTGTGACTGAGTGCTTACAACCACCACACGGAGCTTAGAAGAACAAAGAGGTAACAGTATAGTCCCATAGATTTGACTCCTCACTAAATTGATATTGCGCATCATTGACACGCAATCGATGCCTTGTACGGCGTGTATGTCCATAACCAAAGTTCCTGGCTAAGCAAAAGATCAGTGAGACATGCATGCGGGCCGCTCCATCCGCCTAGCAATTTCCCAGAGGAGCTACCGACAGCATCTAATCGGTGTAAATCTCTGCTTATTGGAGCCCGCTCGAATGTGCGACATACATTGCATTCACTGCATGTCTGTTGCTCCAGAGGAGGTAGCTCAGCCGTAGCCAAGACTCGGTGAGTGCGACAAGAGAGAAGAGACAAGAAAGGCAAAGGCTATAGACCAATGGGACTGTGTCAATACGGAACTCACATGAAGAGCACCGTCAAAAGAGGCGGACGCACATGCTGCAGCAGACTCAAGGAAACCCAGTCTTGGTCTTTAACCCCAGTGGTCCATACATGGACCTAGACAAGCTATATGTTTGGGCCTTATTGCTAAAACAGCTACCAGCCAATCGCCCCAGTGCCAGTGTATTCAGAACACATTCAGCTCCTGTTGACCGAGGAGGGACTTCCACGCACGAACGCGGGGTTGTGAGACATGATAGACTTGCCGAAGTGGAATTGGCGAATGGTTGAACAGCACATCACAGTGTTGCACAAGTAATTGCTTCTGATGTCTGCCAGAGGAGGGGCAAAGGTCCGATTGAAATCTGTGGATGGAAAGAAAAGAGAAATGAGAGAACAGGCAAGGGTAATGGGGGAGAGGGGACGAGTATAAATCTCCTAACTCATGTCGAGAGAACAGACAGACTCATCATCATCTATCACTTCACCTCAAACACCTCACTCAAGAACATCATCATGCCTTCTGGTCTTCCCACTGCCCCCGATACTGAGATCGGCTTCCAGCCGCCTCCTCCCTCAAAGGGCCCCCTCGATAAGATCCGCAAAGGTCTTGTTGGCATTATTCCCTTGCCTGAACTTGGAGAGGAACCTGTTATCTACAATCCCGTCATCATTGTCCTCACAGGCTACCTCGAGACCATCAAGCCTGGTGCTCTTGACGAAGCTGTCCAATCTGCATACCAACAGATCCCCCAGTTCATGGACAAGCTGAACATCAGTGATGCTCGATCGTTTTTGGACTTTGCCAACGATCTCCTCAAGTGGGTGCCTCATGAGAACTATGAGGGCAAGGATATCTACGATATTCTCTGCATGTTCTACTTCATTATCGACCAGCCTCCTCTGGCGAACTTGCAGACTTCCATCTCGCCTGATCAGGTCGGCCAGCCACTCACTTGGCTCTCCTCATGGATAGTTGTATATGCCCAGCTTATTGGACTGTTCATGGACTCCCCTGCCTCGCTCACGAAAGAGTCTCTTGAGAGCTTCAGCCAGAAGAACTCTCCCAAGTACAACTATGATGAAGCTTTGGTCCCAGAGGGTGGTTTCCGTACCTTCAATCAGTTCTTCTCTCGTCACCTCAAGCCTGGCATGCGACCTATTGCAGAGCCAGACAACGACCGCGTCATTGTTTACCCGGCGGACTGTACATTCGACAATTCCGTTGCCAACGATAACATTGTCAACATCAAGTCTGATGGAGTGGTTATGATCAAGAACCTTCCCTGGACCATCTCGTCGCTCCTCCAAGGAAGCGAGTACGCGGATGAGTTCCATGGCGGTGTTTGGATGCATGCCTTCCTCAACACCTTTAACTATCACCGTCAGCATGCGCCTGTTTCTGGTGAGGTACTTGAGGCCAAGAACATCCAGGGCGCGGCGTACATGGAGGTCAATTCCAAGTGTGAGCCAATGCGTGTCATGTGCGGTCCAGATGCCCCCGACACTCCGGGATATCAGTTCTTGCAGACCCGTGGAATGATCATCATTGACAACCCCGTCCTGGGCAAGGTTGCTGTGCTTCCCATTGGAATGGCACAAGTGTCTTCAGTCAAGATTACGATTCAGAAGGGTGACAGAGTGGAGAAGGGACAAGAGATTTCGTACTTCCAGTTCGGAGGATCGGATGTGATTTGTGTGTTCCAGCCCAAGGCGGGGCTGAGGGTTGAGGACTTTGTTGCTTCGTCCAATAACACGTACTCCAAGTATGGCACTATCTTGGCAAGAGCTCCTCTTAAGTAATCAGGGGTTGCTACCGTGTAGTTAAGATGTTCTTACGGTTAAGATCATAACTAGCTAGCCAAATAAACGAACTGACTTTGACCTTGCTGTCCAACCTGAAATGAGGCCTGCTTTTCTGAGACATGTATGCAGACATGGCATGTTTAACCCAATGGTATACTTGAATCAACCCCAACGTTTCATACTGCAGATTTGGTTCCATATCTTGAGAGGCTGTACCATTGTGGAACCGTCAATGGGTATCTAGCATGTAAGGACTGCAGGCAGTATCACCCATGATCATATCCCGAAATCAACTATACAAGGCCAATTTTCAGTGGGGCGAAGTAAGTAGATATTAGATATTGTCAAAAAATTTCATTACACCTGGGATAGCCTTAGCACGCTGATGGGCAACTGGTTGTGATTTCTTATTCCTAGGGCAAGGTCGAGAATGTCTCTGCAACCCCACACTCAAGCATCTTGCAAGACGCCAACGACCTTGAAAAGGAAACACCTGCGTTCCAGACCGAGTGTTTTTGTGATCTTTACCTGAAAAGAGTTCCTGTGGCTAGCTGAAGGACCACTAGTCTCCTGCAACTGAGTGGGTTGTCTTGGATGACGAATTCAACAGATGCGATAGGCGGTTTGGCCGTTATCAACTGATATATCACAGAACTTAGAGGTCAAAGCGGGATTCGGCGAACAAATATTTATACAGAGAAATTCCTATACTGAGAAACATTGAGTCTCGTCGTCAATCCAGTCTTGACATTCATCATCACTTCTCACCATGGCCGATCCGTCCCACTTCACTGATCCCTTTTGGGAACCCCAGGATCAGATCCCTGCTGAATCCGATACTCAACCCCAAGTCAGCCCCCCCAAGACCGCCAATCTCTTATACTCAATCTCGTCTTCCTGGGAGACTACCCCCGTCGGAATTGACTTTGCCGTGGGAGGTCTTGGTACTATTGCTGCCAAAGCTGATTCCCCCAAAGAAAGCGTGACATTTACTATTCGTCCCGAAAAGCGAAAGGAGCAGCCGACTCTGAAGCTTGAAATCACAAAGACTGACTGCGTTCTGTCAAAGAAGGATAAAGACGCAGACAAGTTTGTCGCATATAAGGAAAAGCTCACGTTTGGACCCGACGAGGAGAGAAACAAGGCCTACGACCTCGTCATGTTTCCGAAAGGAAAAGAAGTGGCCTTTCTTGACAAATGGACCGAAAAGGCTACGTACTGGATCTCCGTTGACAGAAGCAACGCTCGTATTCGATACGGCCAGCATCTGATCAACAATTCCATGACCTTCATGGAGATCCAATTCGAGAAGGAGGAAGAGAAGGCTGCCTGGATGGATAACCTCGTCTCCACCGAAGTGGAGCAAGATGGTTCTCCGATTTCCAGCAAAGACATTAAGTACAAGCCGCAACCTGTCACTGTTGATCTCCCGCCTCTGGTTATTCCCGAATCGGAGATGACACTAGACATACTGGAGAAAATGTCGGCCATGACGTTTGCCAATTTACCCAACGCATGTCAGAAGCTGTACCACAATATTTCCGGGGCCAAGATCACAGCGAGACCGGACCATTTCAAGAAGCTCCCTGAAGCCATCGACGAGAGCTGCAGAGATCCGGAAAAGGTCTGCGGGAAGATTCTTGAGCGAAAGAGCAAGTCCAAAAAGAACACGTTCAAAGATCCGACGGAGACATACCTTCGTATCACGATTGGCGATAATCTGGTATGTTCACCCTTCTCGGCGTCAATCGCAATTAACACCTGCAGGCCAATTCACCCGGTATTCCCTACGTAATGGAGATCTGGCCCCCAGGTCACAAGTCACCCATCCATCAACACGGCCAAGCCTCGGCAGTCATCAGAGTCCTCTATGGGAAGATCCAAGTGTCTTGGTTTGACAAGGTCGAAGAGAAAAGTCCGTCGCAGTTGATTGGCAACCCGGTCATCCTTAAGGAAGGCCAAGTCACTTGGTTGAGCAAGGATCAATATCAAGTGCATCAACTGGAGAATACCTCGGACACTGTTTGCATTACTCTTCAGTGCTATCAGTTCGATGATGATGATAGGGTTCATGATGAGGCGTTTTATTGGAAGGATAAGGATGGGAATAGGAACAAGTTCATTCCAAACAGTGATAGTGCTTATGGACTGTTTGTGCGGAATGTCAAGGATGAATGGGAGAAATCACATCCAACTAAGCATTCAGGAGTATAAGCAAGTTACATGCTATTGCTGTCTTGTTAGGTCCATCAACACTGTTCTATCCTATAAAATTCTAATGCCACGTCTCCTGCAAATATTGAAAGTCATCCCAGTCTCTTCTCACGGAACAATAGAGTTAAAAAAGGCCAGATAAGATTGGGTTGGCACAAGGCCCTGCCTGAGTGGCATTGTGGAGTGCTGAAGAGCAGCTCTGTGACAGTCCAGAAATGTGTTGGTCGCAGTAGAGCTCAAGGAGCTGCTTTGGAAGTTCCCCCTCTTACTCTCGCTAGTGTTACAGGTCGAATTGTTCCAGGTCAAACTGTGGTCAAAGCGCGCATAGCTGCGATGTCCTCCCTCATCGAACTTCTTCACAAGGTAGTCCGAGAAGTAAGCGCGCGACGTGCCTGGGCCAGTCGCCAGCTTCTTCATTTCGACCAAGTCATCCGGAGCATCTTGATAAGAGTCCCCTGTCCCACCGCCCAGGTGCCTTACTGATCAAGGCGCTCGGAGTGTTGATAATGCCATTCAGTTTGAGGGCGTTAGACTTGACGAACTCAAGAGTGCTGGGGAAGAAAACATCAGCAAGTTTAGAGTCCAATCCCCAGAAAGAGTTCCAGTTCGGCGACCCCGAACCAGTTGCGAAGTCAGTGATGTTCTCTGGAAAGTTCACCAACTGGTAAGCGGGTTTGTTCGTTTTGTTGGACAAGCTCCCAGTTCGGGCTGCACCATTTATCACGAGCTGGGGGTGATGAACTGCACTCACTCAAAGTCGTCATGCTTAGAATCATCTTTGAAGATGAGGCCGAAGCCGCCGCATCTCTTGGAATCCTCAGGAACATACAGTTGGCAGGTCAGGACTGCAGTTCTAGTGCCGTCAATGTTGGCTAGCCTTGCATTGACCGTATTGTCGGCTGGGATGGGGTTCGAAACGTCTTGGGCGATTAGTTCTGCAAGTTCGTTACCATAGAGTGCGGTTTTGTCTCCGTCCTTGTTCATGATTCTTTGTTGATTTGGATTTATGGGCCAAGGTGTCGGCAATTGGACGTGATGGAGGAGCACGGTTGAGTGAGTGCATCTGAGTTTGGGGAGAGAAGACTGAACTTGTGGAAGTTAGTTATTATTTATTATGTTTCTATGAATGCAAACTGAAAGCATGTGATGATATGCAGCCATATACCTTCAGCGGTGTGACTTCACAGCAATTGTTCAATAGCAGGATAGAGCTGAAAGCACAATACCAATAAGAACAGCGGAATTTGTGGCGCGGTGTTTCATGGCTTACTTTTGCGGACGGAATTTATCAGATAAAAAGAGTAAGCAGTATCAGGGAAGACTGGGAGGGCTAGTCTAGCTGATCCCTTTCATTCTAGTGGTTGGGAAAAGGGCCGAGGCAGTACTCTGGCCATGCCAGAACAGACCCCTTCTTTCACAGTGATTCTGTTCTTATGTCATCCGTGCTTTACGGAGTTCCAATACTGGGGCTGAGCATTGCATCATAAGGATGATGTCTGAATTTCTTTAGAGATAGCGACTCAGTCGGAAAATATGACGTTCACCTCAGATTCTACTGTCCTGCATAAATCAAGGTTCAAGATGACGCAAAACTCAACTAATGACTGCCTCAAAATACAGTAATTCGTGGCCCAGTCGTCATGGAGAAGGCGCATATCACAAGAGCACACACCGATCATCAAGTTTCCAATCTTGGCGGTGCATGAAATACATTTCAGGCTACATAACACTTGTTAGTTTCATGAAGTACTCGTGTTCCGACCGGGAATGTAATCGGCAGTTGGGCATCAGACAGCATCCACAGTCGTGGCAGGCTGATATTGGGAGCTTGTGGTGCAGCATTGCGCATGTCTCACTTAGCATGACTCTGAGTGTTTGACCTGTGTCATGTACTCATCTGCTACCATTCAAATAGTCTACATCCTAGAATTCGACCTTAGCTGTTGAATGGGTTTCAAATTCATGAGAGTAAGTACCCTTTCGGCTCGGCTTGAAAGTGGCGCACGATTGTGCAGAGGCACCCCAGTCCATTGGCGGCTAAATGCATGACTAACTTAGATTGTCATTCAACGTGGTGTCAACATAGACCATTTCATTGGCTATTTCACTGTTTTAAAACTGCAGTTTTATACAGGGTTGTCAAATCAGGCGGCAGGATAGCATATATTACAGCTCATCGTCCCCGTCAGTAAAGTCTTAGTATTAGCAGCGAGAGCACCGTCATTCGTGTTCTTTCGACCCTTTGTTTCATAATACTCTCCACAGCAAAAGCTCATATAATCTGTTTATTTCGTTGTACTTAGTAGAAAGGATTTATATTCCATTTCTAACGGGATAACCGCAATATCCAACATGATATCACAAAAGCCTCGCAAGTTCCCAGTGAGGCGCTTTCCTGGACGATTGGCCCAAAATCCAACCCTCATTGGGACGAAACGGAGCAGAACAGGCCAGCCCATATATGCGTCTGGACAGCATTGTAAAGGCTCCGAATGCCACCAAGTTCTTTCTCTCCGACTGGGGAGCGAACAATGCTCAAGCTATGAAGGCGGTGACGGCGATGAAACCACTAGCGCCGACGAGAATATTGCAGGTCAACACAACAGCCTTCTCGGGAATCAAATATCCCTAGCACAGTCAACAGATTTGCAACAGCTTTTGAGAGAAAGGTTCAGCTCTTGGAGGGATGGGATGGAATGTACTGCGCCCCCAGAGGATAGATTGCTTTCTCGAAAGCGTTCCAGGGCATCATGGTGGGAGTCAGGTCTTCCACGAGCCGAGGAAGAGGAGAATAGCGAAGAAGGATTCCTTGTGGCCTCTCAGCCAGAATGCAGAAAAACTGTCCCCCATCTTGCTTGCCCCTTCTTCATCAATGCGCCCAAGAAATACGAGCAATGCCTTTTCAAAAATGATTTCGACTCCATCGAAACATTGATCAAACATCTCTTGCGGCATCATCACATGCCTCTATATTGTCCTACATGCCGAAAGACATTCAAAACACTCATTGACCGAGACGATCATGCCTTGGAGAAGTCTTGCACAAGGAACGCCAAAGAGCAGTTGGATGGGCTCACTGAAAGTCAAAAGGCCAAATTGATCAAGAGGGATCGGTATTATCTAGGCGAGGCAGCTCGTTGGCGTTGCATTTGGGACACAGTCTTCCCAGACTCGGAGCAGCCTCAGTCCCCGTACCTAAACGATGGTAATGGGTTGAGTGTTTCTATGGTCAGGGATTTCTGGATTGCCGACGGCCAAAGGGTCGTCTCTGACTTTCTCTCGGGTCAGGACATGCCTACTGATGAAAACAAGGCAACATATAACACGATTTGTCACACTGCATTGGCGGCCTTGATGGACTGGGCTTTCAAGCAGGATAGCATGCCAAGTTCTCTGACTTCTGATGGATAACCCTGAAAGAACGGATATGGTGGGGTCATGTAGGCTTGATGTTGGTCATTGAACATGCTACATAGTAAAAGTGTACATACTCAGTGTAGATTTGGCTGGAGTTTATTTTATATTCATTGCCTTCCGATCCAAACATTGAATGTTGCTTGTAGTGCGTGTAACTAAACTACCAGACTGCCAGAGCCTGCGACCTTGATCGACTCTCCGTCTACCCGGACATGGTGACACATATGGAGCGGCTCCTGGCTACGTATGCAGGTTGCAGATCGACCTGTTAACCTCAGAGCCATAATAAGGCTTCTGTAAGCAGCAAACACCATGGCTGCCGAGCCACTGACGCTGTATCAAATACTTTAGATATGTAGTGGAGCTATGAATGTAATAAATATAGCTTGATTAGGGGATATAATAAGTTATCTAGTAAAAGATATAAGTTATAGTTATAACTATTAATAAATGTTTCAATAATAATAACTTACATCTTTTTCTTCTTTTTTACTTAAGTATTCCTAATATAATATATTATATATAATAGGTTCTTGTTGTATCCCCGATCCTTAAATCAGGTACCTAGTTCTCTTATTTAGCTCTTGGGAATTTTTGGGCGATCAGTTGATGTCGGTGCCCATAGATGCATGCGCACGGTCTGGGTTGGGCATGGAACGAAGGCCTGGCCCCATCTTTTTACCCTGGCCCCAAGTTTTCACCCTGACCCAAGGTCCTGGATGTTACTGAGGCTTTTTCATAGAACGTGCGAATGGGGTCATTTTTACTTTCTGCAGGTTTGCTGGAGTAGCTGGTATATCTTTTGTAGAGTAGCGGTAGATGCAGAGATGCAAATTCGAGCTTATATCCCTCTTAGTCTCTTCCTATTGCAAAGCCCTAGGGCTTATAGTAAGATTTATTTGTTATTACGGACACCCTTTAGGCGGAAGCTTACATTACGGAAACAAGTATCGTGTCATTATTATTTGTGTTAGCAGCCTAAAGCTTAACCACAATGGCAGAAATTGGCTACGTAGTTGCTTTCTGTAGGGAAATTGATCCGAGTTCTTTTTTAATCAGGCCTATTAGTTGTCTTCTCAACTTCTTTTAGCTCTTCCAAATTTTCTTCAAGGCAGGCACTGTATTTCTCTACCACTTTTTTTTTAAATAACCCATCACATATGATCTACCAAGTTCTGAAAATCATCAAATATATTGTCTTCAAAAACAAAAAGGTTTAACTCCTCCAGGCTCTCTTATCTATTCTATTCATCTTGCAAAACATAGGAAATTCATGCAGCCTAATGAGTTCATGTGAACTGACTTATAAGCGAATGCAGTGCAAATGTGAGCTTAATAAGTGTGTCGGCATGTTTGACTCTTGTAAACTGTCCAGTCGAGGTTTGAATGTTGAGTAGAAGAACTCATCTATATGTATAGGATAACGCCAAGTCAAGTTCTTGATCCCCCGTATAGTTATCATAGTAGATGTTCTGGAGCTCTGGACACTGTTGCTGGACTTCAGTCATCCCCATTTTTACCGTAGGAGTCTGCTCAGGTGTATCCCATGGATCATAACTTGGATAGAAAATGCCTCCATCATTGAGCGGTTCCAGGAACGCTGGGAAGCCGGCAGGGGAGTAGGGCATGGCCTGTGATTCGAAGACTCCTCCAACTGACAGAAGATCATAAGGATTTTGAGTACCGAATATTGGCGTTGAATATTCTCTTGTAAGAGAAGCCGAAGTTGAGATAGGGGTATAGTTAGAATTGTCGGGCATATAAAGAGGTATTTGGTAAGGATCTGTAGAGTCCTGGTGACCGCTGTACATTCCTTCTGTCGTCAACTTCAAAGCAGGCTTTTTGGGGCGAGCAATCTGTTGGTTTGAACCCTTCTCAGCAGGTTTGTTTTCGAATCGATCCTCGACAGAATCGAGAAGCTCCGGAACCAATGATAATAACTGGTCCGAACTAGCTGGCATCCCTTGTGTCTGAATGTGCTTCGACACAATCTGGTTGCCGTCTTTACTCCAGATGTCACGAATTATACCCGTCATTTCCTTCACGACGCCGTCCAAAAGCGGCTTCGGCGTAATATCCGACTCCCCAAATAGCAGGATCCAAATTTCGTGCCACTGGTCTGTGGGAGACATGCGTCTATCGGAACGAAGCTTGAGAGCTTTCAGAACTTGAGGGGGGATGCTATCGAGGCCCTCTGCTTTCCCTCGTGCACAGTTTCCTTCTGTGTCATGGTCCCCTGCCACTGTTGATAATGCGGAACTCTCCCGGTGCCCCGATCTATCTGAATCTGAATCCGCTGCATGTCGTCTTTTTAGGTGTTGTTTGACAATGGAAATAGAGACCAGTCTCAGATTCATGCAATCAAGAAAGCGCAATGGGTCTTTTCTGTAAAACGGACACGCGAACTTCTTCTCTTCACCGCTGCTATGGCGATTCTCATCATCACCATCAGGCTCCTCAAGATCGTTATGGCTTTTTGCTCGGCGACTCTTCTTGTAAGGTACGCTACTGCTCTCGGCAGGTCTTTTTATCGACTTTCCCGAAGCTTGCGTCCCTGAAGGAGGAAGTTTCTCCCTAGTCCCGTCTTTCTTGTGCTGTGTTGAGTGATTTGTGTCAGAATGTAGTTCAGCACTTGTTGAACCACAGTCAAAAACATTTAGTGTTGATTCCTGGCTAAGTGAATACTTTGATACCGGGTAGCTCGTTTTTGCCGATGACAGTAAGTTATTTGGTAGGGACGCACGCCGAGAGCTTGTTTGACCCGGAGACATCAGTCTCCTTATCCGTCGCTGAGAACAACCATTTTGATCGTCTAGAAATTTTACTTGATGCTCTTGATATTATCAGCGTCGATTCCAAAGGCTTTTCTCGTCCCACGGGCTTTCACTTACTTGGGGCAAGTGGTCTTGGTTTAATATCCTTGCTCGTACGGTATTCAAGTGCTCTTGTACTTAAACTAGAATGCCTTTTTTCTTTCTCTTGTGTAACATTCTGTTTTGAAGACCTGGCAGATCTGTGTCTGTTCTCCTCCGTTTGCTTCGAATGCTCGTCAACGAGACTTACAAATTTCACTGCCTCAATATGGGCCCCGCCCGAATTGATACACTCATTCCTTTTAGAACCTGATGCAACTGATTCTGCAATATCTGGAAAGTATCGAACCAGCATATCCTATACCTCATATAGTCAGTATCGTCGGTTTGGTATTTAGCCAGCCAGAGTACCAGATAGCGCGTATAGACCAATCTTGCGAAGAGACAACAACTCCAGATCTTTCAGTAGTCACAAATTACGAGAGAATATAACTGACATTGATTTCAAGTCGAATTGCTCGACACAGATGGAGAAGAATGTGGGCGGTTACTTTGGTCGAATGCCATGAAAAAAAGTCGCAAGGCATCCTCAGCGTCCAAGGCATTCTGGGGGGCAAGCTAGCTATACAGTTTGAACTTCCCGTGGGGCTCCATCGGCTTAGAGCATCGGCGTACTTCCTGTAGGGGGGATGCATTTGCTGCGCCTCGTACATAGAGATACGACAGGCACAAGACTGATAACATGTTTCATTTGAACACAGTACTATTATTACTATTGCACTTCTCTGTGGTTATTATCCCACTCATGCTTTCTGAGGCGTCGCACTTTGATAAGCCTTAAAACTTTGCTTTGGGGTCCTTTGTTTTGCGCCGGCCTGTTTTTCGGCCAGTTGGGGGTAGTGATGTTTGTTCTCATTGGCTGTCGACCCCTGTTAGCAGCCGTTGCTGAACATCGAGGCCCGAGTCCAGCAACCAGTGGCCATTGTATTGCTTGTCCATGACTGATTGACTTGGTTTCCTGCAGGTACATTCAGTTTCTTAGTCTTTCTTACGTGGAAAGCTGTGTAGATTAAAGAACCTTTTTTGAAAATTGGGTGTTGGAAAACATGATGATCTGGGCTTGTATCTTATGAAGATCGAGTTTCAACTATAAGAGCTTGAACCCGAATTACGTATTATAACTCCTCTCTTCCACAATCGTGTCTGTTCAGCTTCACAATGGTGATGAGGCATGGTTTTCTCCCACAGTCGTGAGTCTCTGATGATTCAAACATAGGTCAATGAACAATGACCCTCTAAGTGTTGAAGTTCATGATGTACAGGTACCTAATGATGGCACACCACTCGTATGCCAAGGCAGATTCGGGACATGCAGTGACAGTCACAGCTTTATAGCACTGTTGACTGTTACTAGATTAGCTTCCTCGTCTGAGACCTAGCCATTTCAACTACAGCCAACCAAATTCTCTAATTCCTTAAATTCGTTGATAACCTTCCACAATCGTGGAAACCTAGGCGCCTTGTATGGTGGAGTCCCAATATTTCCCCGCAACTTCCACATCTGTGGAGGATCATGTCTTCAAAATGAGGCCTCCTGCATGGCATTCTCTTTTTCGAACCCCCTAACTCCCACGTCGGTGCAGTACACGCTGCAGCTACACTCGCAAACCCTGGCTTTTCTCAACAATGGCCCCCAAGCTTCCACATTCGTGGGGCCCAGCCGCCCGGCTACTATGGTTTACCGCCTTTCTTGATAACTTGGCATTGGATCCATTGAACTTTAATCACCCTGGCATCATACATTTTCTCATTTTAAACCCTTCTAAAACCCATCGCGTTGCGACGAAGCAGGCCGGGGTGTGTACACACATCATAAGGGTCTGGCTAAATGCAATGGGTCTGTTGTTTTCTACAGCATGCACGCCATTTGAATGAGGCTCTGCGGTTGTCTGCCTGTCCAGGCCATGTTATGCGATGCGAACGTCTACACAATGGTGGAGGAGGCAGATACTTAGCGTATAAGAACAAAACCAGCAGCCAAGCAAGATAACTCTTCAAAAACAATTGACCTTTGTTTAACTACACATTTTTAACGAGTCGCAATTGAAATCAATCTTTATTCTTTTAGGAACAAAGGGATGAAAGACGCGGCGTTTTGTTATTGACGTCCTGAAACCCAATAGCAGCGGCACGATGCTTTTTGCATTTCCAGTGCCCCGCCATTGGAGGCTGTCCACCAGCGAGAACGATGGATCGTCGTGCTCAGGCTCGCACAAGCGTTCCACCAAACGCCTCTTCAATTTTTCCAGACGCAAACGAAACAAGCCCGATGTCAAAGATATCGAAGCCAAGCTAGCCAAGCAAGCATGTGCTGCCACATCGATCAATGGAAACAACGATGACCAATCGATTGAAGAGGTCCGGGGTAGGACTCGTAACCCTTTGATCCTCCTGTTCAAGTCAGGTTACCCTAAAGCAGATATCCTGTCTCGGGCGAGGCAGCACATTCAGCAAAACGGTACATAGAAACTTCGGCTGCATTGAAACTGTTATTGACTTCGAATAATTAGTTCTCAACCCGCACAGTGGTCATCTTGGTGCTTTTGGACCAGCCTTGCGCATCGGCCCGTTCCCGACAGATCCAGGACCCAAGCTACGACGGATAGGCACCTCTAGCGATGATCATCGCGGGGCTACTAAAGGCGGCTCTAGCCAAAAACGCCCCTCTGGAAGCCCTTGCAAGTCTGGCAGCACTGGCAAAAAGCCGCACAGGGAAAGCAAAAATTCCGACAAGGCCCAGAGTGACAATGGTAGTGATGGCAATGGGGGGGAGGACAAACGGCGCAAACGTCGTAAGCGCCGCAAGGACCAAGACGGACCACGTTTTCCTTGGCCTGAGGACTCTTCCGACCGTAAAAGCTTTATATGCCCATTCTACAAGGCGCAACCAGACCGGTATTGTTTATGCAAAGGACTCCGTATCACTTCCATCAGTTACGTTATTCAGCATATTGGCCGAGGCCATGTATTAAACCATGTTACACTGGATGAACAGGAAACCGGCCAATCCACGGACGACAACCCGACACTCCCGGGAACGACAAGGGACCCAGATAAAATAGTTTTCTACTGTGGGAGATGTCGGTTCGAGTTCCATGGCCTTGGCGCCGACGAGAGATGGGATAGTCATTCAAAGACAGGCTGCAAGGAACAAAGCATTGCGGAGACGGGGGTGTTGCTCCCAGGCGAGTTTAAGAAGCTCAAAGGTGCAGTCGCTGCGGTGTCTGGCGATCATGAGAAGTGGGAGAAAATATGGACCACATGTTTTCCGAGAGAATCTACCCCAGCACAGTATAATGAGGCAGAAACTACGGATAATGCTGCTCCAATTGGTGATGGTGCCCAGCCACAAATGCCGTACGAAGGCGCCGTCAATGACATTCGCCGTCCCAACCATGACCCTCCTCCACAAGTTTTGGCACACCCGATCCCGGATTATACACAAGATCCAAATATGCTTTTCAGCCACTTTCCTGACCCCTGGGTTATGGCGGATAATTTTGGAAATCTGAATTATGCTACAAGCGACATCCCAAATCCTGCACCGACTGTTTTGCGACCAAGAAGGCCAGTGCGGTTCGAGCCTGGTCTCATACAACACCTCACAACATCGACACAGAACCAAACATTTGCTAGTGATGATTGGGCCACAAACAATTACAATGGCGCTCGCTGAAAAAGCATGTGCGAACCATTCGATTTTCCTTCGATAATGTCTTTCATTGGGATTGTTTTTGTCTGTTTTCTTGGGTGTTGGCACCTGGAAGCGAGGAGTGGAGCGGTTAAACAAAAGACATACGGGCGTTGCCGAAAAAAAGAACTGGGATTATGATACAGGTTTGGAAAATGAAGCATTCATGCTATCACTAATGAATTATGAAACCTGAACCTCGAGCGAAAATAAAATACTGCTAGCAGGAGTAATTATTATGACAAAAAATGAGACAGGCTGTGACAACGTCTTGACAGGATTATTGCGCGCCAATTAGAGCGAGAGAATGCACCAAATACCAATGAAACCACCATCACGCCACTAATCCATGCTCAGGCCAGCTTCTCCCTCAGGGCAGAATGACGACACTCAGCCCAAATGTGAGATGACTTTTGGGTCATGTGAATTTTAACTTTTGGGGTTTCCCCGTACCCAGCGTATGGAAATCAGCAGCTTTCAGCGATCAGGCCATAGCTTCGTAGCAGTACCATTCGAGTTTACTCTCGCGAACGCCCATGATCTCTGCGCACAAGACCAACTTATCGGGACCAGCCGGGTCAATTGAGGATAAAAGAGAATTGAACTGCAACTTGTAAGTCGCATTCATCAAACCAATTGACCATCAGTCAATCACCACTGAACATTTATTTTATTGGATAAACATAAAACATGACGACCAATTCATTCGGCTCAGCGCTTCCCCGCTTCGATTTCCCCCGCCAACCCGCTGCTCCAAAATTGACAGCCCAAGCGGCTCGCGCATTCCCCACTGTCGCCATTGCCGCTACAGCTGGTACGTCTCCAACTCATCTCCAACCTCAATTGACGAATACTAACAAAATGATGCAGCGGCTTATTACTACACATATTACTATGCTCCCAGGCGGGAATATCACATGTACACACATTCTTCGATACAAAATAGCCCCATGTTTCAGAGCACAAGGAGTACAAAGCCCAAGGCCGAGATAACGCCCATGGAACGGATGGAAGAAATAGGGTTATGGTGGACAGCGTATTGAACGGAAGATAACCATAGCCGAGGAGAAAGGGCGTTGTTGGTCTTGATATAGAACTGTGGATTTAGTATTGGGCTAAGCATCTGAGCCCGAGTTAGGGATATGTTGATCAAACATACTGTTGGGATAGGCGTGCTACATAATATAATGATTGTCAACCGTGTTTCTCTTTTGTTGCATTGAGCGAGTCCATGATAATGTATTCTCAACTTCTGGATGTCAAATATGACCAAATGTAATATGCTATAGTCAGACGAAAAATATGTGAATGTTTTTCTCATAATGTCTTGATGATTTGTTTTGCCTTGCTTTGACTAGCATGCTCTGCCATATGTGCTGATTATATGGGCTGTCTTCGATCATCGCCACATGACCAAGATCATTAGAAAAGTCAGAAATCTTACAAATTTATATGTAACCCCCACGATTTCCCTTGCCTAGAGATCTGAGTAATCTTTGTGTCAGAGACCAGACCTTGTATCTTCCCTTTGCCGTTTGATATGACAGAGGACTGGTGCGTTGGAGCTGATGGAGCGCTTGGAGGAGAGACCTGCCCCAAGCGACACTATGAGCCTCCTCTACGCCCCGCTTCCACGACATTTATCCACGGTTGACAAGGACATACTTATTCCCATGGCTACTTCTACCGGAAAGGTTGACCGTTATGACCGACTATGCAGACCTCGCACCATCAATGGCGAGATGCAGTGCATAGTGCGAGGTATCTACCACAACACCTTCTTCACCCGGTAGTGCTATGAACAGCCACACCTAGCTGTACTCCTAAAGTTCGTACATGCGCTATTCACCATGAATGATGACCTCTCCTGGCTCAAACACAACAAGCCAATTGCAAAAGACGCCCTACCACGCATCATCTGGTACCCACAGTAGGCAGATTCAACGACCTATATAGAGCTGTTCCGACTCATGCCTGAAATAAAGCAGCTTGTAACTCAAGCGTTGGTTGCTTACAACGAACCAAACGACTTCTTGCGTCTTGAGCCAGAGCTTACACCAGAGATTTATAGAGAGACAACAAATGAGGTTCGCTCACCGTTATTCTGTGAGTTCATTAACCAGCGAATGCCGTATGAAGAAGAGGAGAAGCTGGCAGACTGGACCGAGCCTTTGCATGATTGCCATGATGTAGCCCCTTACGATCACCTGGTCTCAAAGGAAATGAAGCCGCGTTTTACGTGTTCTTGAAGAGCTTACCCTCAACAATGTTGGCTTTGAGAACAGAAAGGCTTACCCGCCGGAAGTAAAGGACGCTAGGGACTTGATGCGGTACATGTTCGCGTTTCCAAGCAAACCAAGGGACCATTATCGAGAGGAGCAGGAAAGGAGAATATGAAGCGCAGCAGTGAGAGAGAATAAGTTTATTCCTTTCAAAGCTGCAGATATCGCCTTCGAAACGAGTGGAAGAGATAGGGTTATGGTGGGCGGCGTGCCACATTCAAAGATACCCACCCTGGGGAAGGGCTTTGGTTGATAGTCACGGACACATCAGATACCTCATTTTGATAGTGATATTTGGTGATATAATCTTGAAGATTTTCTCTTTCTATCTGGTACCTCTCTTTCATCTTTAGACTCCCTAGCACCATTCCGAGTGGTGCACACTGTCAATTTGTGAACAGTGATATGATCATCCTTTGGACTCCTCTCGCCTTGGACTCTGCAATGCTTGACGGATACCAGCCTCGTGCTGTAGTAATTGGTTAGGCATTTTGGTATAATGTCTTAGTTGTTAGCTAGATGTGTTATTTGCAGTAGAGAAGTATGGCTGAGAGCTTAAAGCAGCCGACTGAACTTAGCAAGTATAGGACCTTGAGGTGGAAGGAAGGCAAGCTCAAGGGTAGCGGTGTGTGCATCATGGTCAAGCTTAATATACTTGCCCCGCGAGTATGGGTAAAAGTGAACCTCCTTGTCGCCACCGCCGGCTGATTCCGATCCATAGACGGAGTTGTCGAAAAGTGAAATGATTTCAGTTGACCCGCTCGACCCGCCGTGTAGATAGCGTGCGTGATCCTGAAACCCGAATGTTACGTTTGCACCAAGGGTAAAGTCAGAGAAACGGCTACCGAGGCGCCATTGATCTTGTAGATAGTCGAAGCGTGTCGTGCCGAGAGCGGATAATGATCGTCGTCACCTTTGGTAATGGAATTTATATGGAAATAATCCCACGCCGTTGAGCTGTTGTGACCAATTCCAGCCTGTCCGAGAGCCGTGTCATCGGGTGAAACGTGATCCAGGCTGGTCCACTCGAACAGGACTTTACCAGTCTCGGTACCACTGTAGCGCCTTAGATTCTTCTGCACAGGTTGGTATACCTAGACAAAGTGCCGCGGTTTTGTTGAGGACAATGAACTCATGTTTATCCGAGATCATATGGTTAGCAGCACGAAGCTCACGAATGTTCTGATAGTTTCGGTCGAGCAACGTATGATGGCTATGGCCATGGCCATGCAGGCTGTTGTGAGCTCCTTCAAAGGAGAAAAGCACTGGCTGACCCTTCCACCGAGCGGCTTGAAAGTTGACAGCCCAGATGGAGAAGTAACTGAAACCGCTCCAGACAGACCAGATCGCCGTTGCTGGTCAAGATGTATGAAGCACCTTGAAGCGGTCCGTGATCTACCGGATTGTCGTAACCGGTGAATGGAGCAACGAAGAGATAACCTTCAGAGCAATTGTCTTGGCAAGGTATTGTTAGGTTGAGCGTTGGAAGAGACGGATCACGTCGACTTCGATATCTGCCGCTGTTTCTAGACTTCATATGCGAGGTGTAGCTGGTATGGCCGGGTTTCAGTGGCTTTTTATCGTATGAAACTACCTCTGTCTTGTGTTTCGTGACTTGGCTGACCTATCTTTGGCTCTTAGGTCGAAGGTCTTCTTACGATCGTCTCTGGAGTTATCTTCCTCAGCCTCTTTTCCTGGTTGCCTAGTAACACGGTGTCTCTGCTACGGGTATCCTTCTTCAATGAACGCGAGAAAGTGATCATTGGAAGTCGACTCAGACTGGACAACGATACAAGTACGGCGCGAAGCCGACATATCACGAGCTCGCATATTCTATCCACCGTGAGTAATTTATCCGCACTTGAAATACGGGATTACAGACCCGTTGATTGGCGCAATTCCATAGAGGCCAATATCCAACTCTACGCTCACAGATCAAAGACCCAAAGATCTTGCTTCATGTGTTACTTACGATTTGTGGTCTAGCACCCACGACACTCTCTGGTCGTATGCCCCAACTATCGTCGGTTCATTTGAAAACGGACGCTTGGAAGTAAGCGCACTCATTTCAGTCGGCCAGTGGATCTCAGTTTGCCTTATCCTCGTTGCAGCGTTCGCCGCATTAGTCTCCCCGTCCTCTTCATATAGTGAACACACTGACGAACAGTAAAGAACAGTGATGAAACCGGCCGATGTGGCTTTGTCGTACTGTTTGGCGTACTTTGCCAGTAGACCTTCATGGTTGCTTTCAGCGGATTACCTGACAGCTCGAGTGCCAGTCTGAAGTTTGGTATCATCACCATGGGTACCGCAACCTGCAGCTGGTGGCATAAGTCAGGTACTAAGATCTCCCGTCCACGAATGGGCACACTAATCGTCAAAACTCTAGATTCGGTTAATGGCTCCTGGTTGTCCATAAACGCCAGCTGTCCTGAAAAACGAACGAGTCGCATGGTGAGCCCAAGATCTTTGCGCGAGGTGGCATTAAATCAGTTTCAACTAACCAGCGTCTGATATTCTAGGCCATCTTCATCATGGCGGCCAATTGCGCTTGCATAGTTGGTGGTCGGCTATTCCGGTCGGACGATTTGCCATACTAACATCGCGGATGGACAATCGTATCAGCATTGACGTCTATTGGTTTGTCGGTTGTTATTTCTCTGCTCGTCCTTTACTGGCGAGCAAGCAGGGCTTTAGCGAGCGGCGGCAATGCAATCGACCTATGATCATGAAAATGGGCTGCAACGCCGAAGCCGATCAGCCGCTTTGCCTTATAACTACTGAGAAGGTAAAGCATTGGTTTAAGCAGATTGAAGTCGCTGCTTGACACCTGGTCCCAGAAAATCATTTAAGTGAGGGATGATCATCTGGTAGAAATAAACTTAACCTACCATACAAAGTCGTGGCAACATCTTATACACCGGCTGAGTTGATGAATGACCACGAGGATCACAACACCTCTGCAGTTCGTGCTGATACTTCGTAGGAAAGCCATCTCCCATACCCATTCACCTCGTAACATCAGCTACACCCTACGGCTTGATGTCCCCTTGAGCTGATCTGTGAAGCCGACCTTGTGCATTGGCAGGTATCGCTTTGGCTGTGACGTTATAGCCATTACGAAGACAATCTCCTTTGTCAGCACCCTGGATTTTATTTCTATTAGATGATTCATGAGCTGTTTAATGAGCCTTTAATGGATTATGTAACATCACCTATCTACGTAAGACAAGAATGTTGCTGATGTTCAGTTCCTTCCTTTCCTTTGCCGTCCGTGAACACTACTTCTTTCTCCCTTCGTCTTTATTCACCCATATTCAGGAAAGAAATGTCCTAGCTTTTGGTACCCGATGAGGCCGCATTATTTCCATTTTCTCTCTTCCATCATTTCTTCTTCTTCTTCACTTCAGAATACACACAGAATTATTACGTCTTCGCAACGCTCCCATGGCACTTTTGAACGAACCCAGATATCCTCGTGTAGCGAAGCCCCAGGACTTCTTGGAATGTCCGTTTCACAAATACAATAGCATCCAGTTCTATTCATGTATGGATAAGCCTTTGAAAGGGATGCCGTGTTTGTGGGATCATCTCAAGTCGAAGCACCTGGCCTACATGGACTCTACCCCTTGGACTTGTACGAATTGCCGTGAGGAAATCTGCGATAACAAACAGAATAGCCACCACGATCAGTCGAAGTGCGGCACCGTTAGCCCAGGAGAGTCAGGCATCCTGCTCTATCCAGAGCTGAACCGATGCATGAGTCTTACCACAGGTCGAACGCCCGAGGAAGCATGGTATAAGCTGTAGGACTTCTTATATCCACATATGGAACGGCCAAGGACACACCATGTGGAAATCGCGATTCCTTATCTGACAGCAAAGGCTCGAACAGAAAAGCTAGATACCGGCTATCAAGCTCTTATTCTTGACATCATATACGCGACTCACAGCAGTAATAGGGACGGAACTGAGCCCTGGCCAATGATACCGCCACTTCCCGATTCACGCTTCCCAGATCAGCAGCAACACTTGAGTCCACAGCAAGTACTGCCACAGATTCCTCGTCTACGGGTCCCTCGAAGCCAAACTCGAGCTCAGCAACGACGCTTGAATCCTCAGCAAGCACTGCCACACTCTCCCCATCTACATTCTCCACAAAACCAAACTCGAGCTCAATTTCGGCAGTCTGAGAGTCTTCAGGAATCTCAGTTGCGAAACCCTCGGGCTTTTCATCGAGCTCAGTTAGCCAGCCTGGGTCTCCAGAACGCGCTACTGTCGGCTGAGGGTCTACGGTTCCCATTCCAAGAAGCTGGAGCTCAGCGGCAACGACACTTGAGACCTCAGCAAGGACTACTACAGGCTCCCCGTCTAGAGCCTGCCCAGAGAAATAAGTAAGAAATCCCGTTCCATCGAGTCTTTTCAGCGTTTGCTCACCTGAATAGGCAAATCCAAGATCTGCAATGTCAACAATCTCACGCCGAGCCAGCCTCGAATAATTATACTCAAACCTCATATTATCAGCAGCCGCTATATCGCTTTAGCCCACGACTGCTCCCTGCCTCGTCTCAGCGTGGCATGACGCCTGCGGAGGAACTTGACATGCAGGAAAGCTTGGTAGGACCGCAGAGCCTCGGTGCTACTCAGCGTCTGTTCGATACAAGCAATGATTCATCGTCTGATACTGAGGATGGTAATGAGCGATCCCTTGATATGGATAGTTAAGGAGAAGATAATGGCGATGATCCGACGTATTGTATGAAGGACTCTTCGCTTGGTTTAGGGTTAAAAGTAGTAAATATATGGAATAGAACTAGAACTCGGTGATTTCTTCGTACACTATCAGCTGTCTGAGTTATGACAATACCAAGCAGTGTCATCACATGAAATTTCGTGATTGCATACTATCGATCAGCACAAAACAAAATTTGAGGCCATGCTAAAGTACCGGACAATTTAACTTAGGTGATAACATGATCCATTTATTATGAACTAAAAGCTCTAGCAGCATGATGCACTGTGCTGTCTGGCTGTTCATTCGTCATATGATGACACTAATCAGTAATCTTGAGTCCATAAAGGTATCATTTAGTAGAAACGGTGTTCACATCGTTGAAAGAAAGCTCAGACTGGCAGGGATAGGGTGCGACGTTGAATCTTACGGTATGGGAATAAGACGCATCCTTGCTTTGACTACGTAAATGGTGTGCACAGATTAGCTTTGTGACATGTCGCTATCACGCTGCCCCTTTGTCAACAAAAGCTGACTTGAGACATTCCTCGTAGTGCAAGCTTGGCTGTGTCTCAGGAGTAAGAGGTTTCGGACGTGGATACAAGATGCCAAGATAAACTGATCAAAGAGTATCCTCAGCTTATGCTAATTTACCCAAGTCTTTCTGTCACTTTGAATGGGGGTCCCGCGTTTATGCCTCCCTTAGCTGTTCAGGTGAATACGATAATTATACTTTGCTATGCGATTATACTCCCCAGCCCTGAACTTCCTCCACGGAGACCTCGAGTCCCTTACTTGGCTTCGCCACAATTCCATCAGCGATATCCCGTACCTCATAGTCCTTGTCAATGTCAAACTTGTATCTCCCCACCAAGGCGCAGGTAAGAGCCACGAGTTCAGCCAGTGGGAACTTCTGACTAATGTAGCCTCGAGGGCCGTGCAGAAATGTTAGGAATGCGTAGTTGTTCTTTGAGCCACCCGAGTTGGCCTGCCCAGGTGCCATCCATCGCTCAGGGTTGAAGTCGTCTGCATCAGGGCCCCAGAGTTCGTGGGCTCTGTTGATGGCCCATGGACAGAGTATGATCATTGTGCTTTTGGGGGCGAATGTACCTAGGATTTGGGTGTCTTTGAGAGCATCGCGGACGGTGAAGGGGATTGGTGCGTAGAGTCTCAGCGATTCCTGGCAGACTGCAAGAAGATAAGAGAGGTCATCGAGTTTCTTGGCGTCAACATCGTCAGTAGGACCATCAACATTCTGCCGAATCTCCTCTCGAATGCGGTCCTGAATGCCATGGTTCTTCGCCAACAGGAAGATTGTCCAGGTGAGCGCTGCAGCACTGGTCTCGGGTCCAGCAGCCAGAAAGGTCATCATCGTATCAACGAGTCCCTCGTCAGTGAAATGTTCAGACTCAAGTGCCGTAGAAATAATGTCGGGGGACAATTTCTCTTTAGCTGCCATCTGTATTCTTCGCGTCGATGAGTCGCTGCGATGTGTCTCTCGCAGCCTTCGAAGCAGCCAAGACGCCCATGTTTCTCTGAAAGGGCATGTAATCCGTGATAATTGAAGGGGGTACCAGTTGAAGAACCGTCAAGAACTTGGCGCCACGGCTCTACTTAACCATTGATCCGTACATCTTCATCGTGTCTTCGATGCTTGGATCCGCAAGAGACTTGAACTCGTGGCCCATTCCTGCAGAACCGATGATGTCCATAGAGGCTCGGCTCGCCCAGTCGATCTCTGAAGTTGACTCTCCTTTGAGTTCCATTTAGATCCTGTGGGCTAGCTCTTGTGCTTTGCTCCAGAACACGGGATATAGTTCTTTGATGTGACGGAAGCTGAATGCCGACATCAAGTACTTCCTTTGCATCTGAGGGTGCCAGTTCTGGGGTACGGGCAGTATGGGTGATCAGTATACCTTGTGAACATCTCTTTCTGAAAGCAACAGTCTATAACCAAGAATCTTGCCAAACATTGCGCGGAGCAGATGAGGCTTGACGTAGTCGTAGCTATTCTGACCAAGCACGTCTTTGAGACCCTCAGGACTTGTGACGACCAGCCTTTCTAGGTTGAATAGATGCCTGCCCGGTCAGTTTCATCTTTTTATACACGGATGTCCACTCACTTGTATCTGATCAATCCGTTGTTTTCAATCGTCCTTGACCAATGTCTGGACGGCAATCCAGCGGGCTGACTGACAGACTCTGCCCAATGTCCATTGATGAAGCTCGCGACTTGCCACTGTCAGTCATATTTCCAGTTTTATTTTTCGATGCATACCTTTGGATGCGGTAGGTGCTTCAAAGGACTAAAGAAGCGAGGATACAAAAAGACCAAGTAGAATGCCCAAACGCTGAAGAACGCTAGCAAATACTTTCCCATATAAAACGGGGCATGACGAATAGAATAATTCTTGTCGTGGATTATCTGAGCATAGATGGCAAAATCGAGCGCGCAAAGGGTCCGGGGCCGGTAATACGACAAGAAAGCAGCAAATCGTGCCATGATGAAGATGATATGGATGAAGATGAAATCTCACAGAGTTGGGTGTTTCATGTGGAAATAGCCACTGGAGCTGTGCGCAGGGCGTGCACTAAATTAGGCGGCAATTTTTGGGGTCAAATCGGCATCTTGATATTCAAAAACATGTTCAATAGCATACTATGCGGACTCTTTCTTCTTGAATCGTAGCTTAACACCAACAGGCGGCATAACAGCTTCTGTAACCCACTGGCTCTCCGGCCGAACCCCATTATGCTCAGCAAGCAGCTCAATATCAAACCCGTCCAACACATGATACAAAATCATCTTCATCTCAAAATCCACCAGAAACCGTCCTGGACAAGCGTGTTTACCGTGTCCAAAAGGAAGATAGGTTGAAGAAGTCGATACAAATGACTGTGTTGGGTTAGCGTCTTTGCCATCGGTACCTGTCCTCATATTGGAGAACCTGAATGGGTAAAATTTCTCAGGGTGCTCGTAGATATCAGGGTCTTGATGAACGGGATAAGAGAGGATTGACATGGTCGAGCCGTTAGGCAGAGTATGGCCATCTGGGGTCTTGAGGCCACCTGGCGCAACAACCTTGCGAATCATGGCCCTGTTTCCAAAGCCGTGCGTTCGCATCGATTCTCTCAGAATACTATCTGTTTGGATCATTCTAGAAACTGATGCTTTGTCAAAGACACCGCCGCTCTCTGCAAGCACTTCAGCCATCTCCTGTCGGATGACTGCAATGGTATTGAACTCAGCATCTGACGCCGCGATGTTGATCAAAACGTTACTGATAGCAACCGCAGTCTGATGGAACGAGGCAAGGTTTGCAAGACAAAGCCGATCAGAGATCTGAGACGGTGATACATGGTTACCATGCTTGCTGATGGCATATCGCATCATCATCTGTAGGTTGTCGGTTGGTTCTTCACCCTTCTCACAGACCCCATGATTCAATAGCTTCTTGGTTCTCTCCCCATAAAGAGGCTGGATATGCTTTTGAATCTTCCATCGTCTGTACCGCGTTGGCAGAGTAATAAGAAATCCAATCAGCGGCTTGAGAAGGGAGGGAGTGTAGATCAACAGTCCAGAATTCAAGATGAACAAATCTGCAAAGGCGAGTGAATCTTTGAGATACCCCTTGTCGCGGCCTTGAAAATTAGCTGACATTGAACAAAAGGATTGGGGACTCACAGAGAGGAAGGCCAACAGTGAACCGACTCGAAACTTGAGCCACGATCCATTTCATCGCCTCATAAATATCGACTTCGTCACCAGCTCCAGGCTTGATGTACTCAGGAATAGCATACTGAAGCTCATCATCAACGGCAGCAGCTAATATCTCAAGAAAACGGCCCATCTCCTTCTTGATGACAATACTTTGCCATGGATCTTGGATATAACTGGCGTGTCCAGAGTTCCAGTCTCCCTTGTCGATTTCGCGAAACCCTTCAATTGGACTGAGTACAGCGTCTGGCTGTGAAGCGGCCCATTGGGTATGGTGATGTGCTAGATGGATCTCATCTTTGAAGCCCATGCTAGGCAAGACGCAGGTTTGGCCATGTTTGGTGAACTTTGTCTATTAGCTTGGCTCACCACGTTCCAAGAAAACATACTGTTTGATACGCCTCCAGAAAAAGCTGTCGGCAATCGGTGAGATATGCCCACGGTAACTCAAAAGGCAGATATGAGTTGCGTTTAAGTCTTGGAAGGCTCGAGGGTAGTTTTGGAGAGCTTCTGTGCTGAGCCAGATAGACAACCGCCAGAAAGACGGCGACAAACAGGTAAACAGCCATGACGATTGATGCTGAGAATGCCTTTGCGACAATGGAGAAGCCAAAAAGAAAGCTTGCTACCCTAAGGAGTACGTACCTCACAGTCAGCCCTACCTTGACCGAAGGTATCCGTAGCTTAGCTTAAATTTAGTTACCGCTAGCTTCACCGTAGAAACAAACGGCCACGCCATAACCGCATCCCCTGTTACGCAGTGGGGTGTCTAATTAGGCCTCTAGTGCTCTGGTCCATATTAAGCTTCCATCAGACGCTGTGACATTCACGGCCAGCGAAAACATCTATAGATACTCTTCCAATCTCATGCTCTGCAAGGAGCAATCGGCCCACCATCACAATGTCAGACGTAAAGATCATAGTCGTATGCTATTCTTTGCCTTGTTTGTCAATTACGAACGTCTCGGGCCGGTCTTCCGCGCACGTCTACGACAAGTCTTAAGAAAGGTCTTGAGATCCTTGGTGTAGCTCCCTGTTTTCACCTTGGAGATCCTCCAGCCCCAATTCCTTTGAACCGGCTGCTAGCGCTCTTGTTGATGACATGCTGATAACCTACCCCAATGCAAAGGTACGAGTCATTTGCTATCAAGCGAAGCTTTCTCACATTCCAAGGTCATCCTCTCCGTCCGCAAAAACCTGGAGGTCTGGCTCGCCTCTTACTACGGCCCGGGTATTGATCTCCGCTCAAAGCGGTACCGCATCTTAGGCTACTGGATCCCCGACGTGATTCACTCTAGCGACCTTATCGCAGCTGAGAAATTCAAGCTGGAACAAGTTCCTTCGGAGGAACTGTACCATAAGCACAACCAATGGATTCACGACATCGTCCCTGCTGGGCAGTTGCTCGAGTACCAACCGAGCATGGGATGGGAACCCCTGGCGCCATTTTTGGACCGGCCTGTTCCGCAGGACGAGCCGCTTCCGCGAGTTAACGAAGCTGCTTTTCTTAGAAATGTTAAGCGAGTCGCTATGGGGCTTGGAACGTTGGTCTGGTTGTGTTTGTTTGTTGGCCTGTATTACGCCGGATCATTGCAGAGTTTGCGTCTGAAACTTGAGTTGAGTTGGTTGAATAGAGAGAAAGAAACTGCGCCACGTACGTGCTTCTCATTGCCGGCCGCTGTCTGAGTGTAAATTCGATTGGTCGCTTATACGCACCCCTTGCTGTTTAATCTCACGTCGAGCCCGCTAATCGCGATTGCAGGGATTGTACCGGCATGTGGGCGATCTTCTGGGCACTGGAGCCAATGCAAGGAAAGGTGAGATTTGAGCAAATCTCCATCGGAGATGAAACATTATGTCTCCGTGCGGGATTGCGTCCGGTGAAACCTGAATGGGCACTTGGTTTTGGACTATTGCTGACTGACTTCACAGGGTTAATTGACTTTTGCACACAATCGATACTGAATGGCAATGTTACTCCGCGGACCGGTTTCAAAGCTTTGACTGTATGAATCGTAAATACCTCAACTTTCATGCTGATTGATGCTGTAACTCTCTTGCCTCACTCATCAACATGACCGCTCTCGTTGCATTCTGCCTTGCATTGGCGTCCCAGAGCCTCACTGCCTGGGCTCTTGGTTTCACAGCCCCCGCAAGCCTTGTTCGACCTGCTATTGCAGTGGTTGTCGCTTTGCTTACCTGGTTCTTCAATCGGGCTATTCTCGAGGCATTGCCCAGTCGTCTACATGTTGCGTTGCTGTCTACAGGAATGTGTATTCAATGCTTGAAGACGTTTGACGATCTCTGCCTGAGCAGGTTGTCTTTCGAGGGTACATTGCCGTCGCTGACCAAACGCTTGTCCTTTGGGGCCAGCAATCTTTGGAACATGCGTGGTGTTGGCACGAGCAAACAGATATCCCAAATCCCTCCCTGGTCTAGCGAGACACCGTCTCTCGTACCGTCCCGCAACCAAGAACTTACAAGACATGCAAGGAATGCCATCATCAGCTATCTCGTCCTCGATGTCTTTGCCGCCCAACCACCCCCAGATCCCAACATGATATCTCCTCAGAACGAACACTTGCTGATACGCACCGGTCAAGTCATGCCTGAAGAGGCAATCTTTCGCTTCTTTGCCACCTTTGGCTTCTGGCTCAACACCTTCTGCGTCATTCATCTTATCAACAGTACTTTTTCGCTCCTGTACCTCAGCCTAAACTTGTACCCCGTTGAAGCGCTACCCCCGATCTGGGGGCGCCTCTCCGAGGCCTATAGCGTTAGGCGCTTCTGGGGTAATCTCTGGCATCAGACGCTACGACGTCACCTCACCTCCCTTTCAGACCTCCTTGTCCATAGGATTCTTCACATGCCAAAGGGTCTTGCTTCTCGTTACTGCAAGCTTATCGTATGCTTCTTTATTTCTGGGGCTTTGCATTTCCCCGCTGATAGAGCGCTTGGGATATCCACAAGGGAGACTAACGTTGTCACATACTTTATTACAACAGCACTGGTGATTATGTGCGAGGATGGAGTTCAGCGTGTCTTTCAGGGCGTGCGAGGAACTTGGCCAAGACGATTTGGGTACTTTTGGGTTATGTGTTACATGTACGTGATGACCCCATCGTGGGCATATCCCGCTGCAAGAGTTGTCAAGCCTGAAGACCAATTGGTCTCCTTCTCTGTCATCAAGCAGTTCATGCAGTAGTTTAGAGATCAAATTTGAATGTTTAGTCATTGTACTTAACAAAATACAGAATTGAGCAATTTTATCATCGACCCACGGTATCCTAAACGCGCCATAATCTGACAAGTAAATCTCTATCAACCCTTGCAACACCCCTCGCTTCATTTCCAACTTCAGGCCCTCTATCCGAGGTCTTCCCATCACGGTCCACAAACCGCAACGGCTCAATTTCAAAGTATGCAAAGAATAAAACAACCGCTGACAGAATCTCCTGCTTAGCGTAATTCCGCCCCGGACACATTGCTGCACCGCCTCCGTAGGGGAAATAGTTGCCTGCTGAGACTCCAGATTTGCCTTTCTTGATGAACCGCTCCGGCCAGAATTCGTCTGGGGGATATGCGGGTGATGACCATACTTCTGGAGCGTTGTGTGCAAGGTATGATGGTGCGAGGACGAGATTGTCTTCTTTGAGTGTGTAGCCGTCAAGTTCGATCGAGTTTCGTAGTTTGCGGACTACAAACACTGATGATCTTAGACGAAGACATTCAAGGTATACGGAGTTGAGTAATGGCAGTTTCTTCAGTGCCATAATGTCGACTTGCTTGGTGTCCTTGCCGAAGACTGTAGCAACTTCTTCTTGGATCCGTTTGAAAATCTCTGGTCGACGAAGAATCTCAATGATGATCCAAGATGTCATCGGAATAGCATTCGAGTTGATACTCCAGATGAGACCCATTTGAAAAGAGGCTCTTCCATCAAGTCCAATGCCATACTTCTCCATGGCAACTTCTCTTTCACGAACAAGTTTGGATCCAAAGTTTGGTTCCCAATCGGGATTTTGTTCATGACAAGCTCTCCACTCAAGATTTTGCCAACCTTGATCGAGATAGCCTTTTACGGTCTCCAGGCACTTGTCTCTGGCATTTGATCCTTTTCGACAGAGAAACTTGGGAATACCGTAGAGTAAAGACATGAAATCTCCATCGTAATCCCAAAACACATCTGCGAAATTAGGATCAATGTCGAAGACCTTTCGACCAGCGAGAGCAATGGTAGAAGCTCGAAACATATGATGCTTCATAAACCCGTCAATGCCAATCTCAATTGGCCCCTGGGTGGCAACAGTGCCGAGCTCATCAGTCATAGTATCAATGAACAGCTCTGTAAGGGCAGACACAGCATTGGCACCAATGAGGTGGGACTCGTAGATCTCATGGAACTTTCTCCATATACGATCTTCCTCACAAGTCTCTGTTAACGGCAACCGTGACGATCCCGATATATCTTTAGCTACCAACTCAGCATCTTTTGCAGGAAGACGTTTGACTTTTTGAGCTACTCTGAGAGCAAACTCTTCGAATGTGAGCTCTTTTGAACATCGAAAGACTTGTTGGACGTTTCTTGTGCCGTGGATGAGATACGCATGGACATTGCCTAGACGCATGCGAATGGGCTCACCATTGTCGACCTTTTGGCTGAGAAAGGTTAGCTGAGATGTGGAAGAAGGATGAGTAAACATACACAATGGAGTCGAAGAATCCATGGGGATTTCTGATCAGACTGAGTGCTGAACCAACCCCTGGTAGCACATATGGAAGTGTCGGTGGCTCCCTTCCCTTGTATCGACGATTGCAAAATCGCTGTATCGAATACCGAATCGTAGTAATACAATGCGTTGAGAGCAGTAGCATTACTACCACCAGGGAAATCGTACTCGCTGAAGCGTTAAACAAAGTAGTGTTCATCATGTCAAGATCAAACATGTCCAAAACTCTCGATGGCATTCTCAGAGAAGGCATTCTCGCGACGTGATAAAAAGAAATTATCACTTATAGACATCCGCTGTCAAATACCGGCCCGGATATTATCTACATCATGCAAGGGATGGTTATAAACGCCATAAATAGAACTACTACCTAGGCTACCAGCCAAAAGGTTCGTAACCACTGGGACATGGGATTTACGGATTCATCACAGTCAGCTTGGGGGGCGTTATCTACACGCCAACTATTCCCTCAAGCAGGGCACCATCGGTGAAACAACTTGTGGGTGATTCTAGGGGCTTTTTTGCTTTTCTCAGCCTTTGAGATACTTGTGATAGTGTCTGCGCTTTGTATGGATGAGCTAGTATGTGGGTGGAAGGAAGTAAGTCAGTCAGACAGAGATCTACGTGATCTTTGTTTATCTCATGCCCCCACGAGGTCTTGAGTGATGATCATCCCCTGTAGCGCGTGTAACTTCATGATTGTCTAAGAACTTGTCGATCACTTTGACAGAAAACGGATTCAGCGGCATTTGACCGTAGAAATGTTGACTGCATTCCTGCAAGGGATGAGAGCGATTTAGAATCAGACCTCATTCCTCCACTGAACAAGGGTCTCTTCCATAAATGCAGATACCAGAGACAAGTCTTTTTACGTAGTGGGCCAGTCTAATAAGATTCTGAATCTGTTTGTGATAACATCATGCTTTGCCTGACTCGTAGCAGCGAGATAGCAGGCCAACACCAAGGATCATCGTGGCTTGCGGATCTCGTTTTAGACCCGGGAGATTGCGGAGACAAAAAGTCAGTGCGCTCTGCCTAAATGAAAGGATTCATTCTGGAACATGTAATTGATGTAACCTCCACTCGAACCCTATAGCCCTGTATACGACCTAACAACACTAAGTTCTGTCGGCTGTTTTAAGCTCTCAGCCCCAGGTCTCTGCTGCAAATAACACATCTAGCTAACAACTAAGACATTGTACCAAAATGTCTGATCAATTGCTACAGCGTAAAGCTGATATGAGGAAAACCTAGAGTATTACTCAATCTAACAACACCCGCTGACGAATGTGTCAGATCAGCTAGACTAGCCTCTGCGAACACACACACCGGAGCCTGATCTTCTCAGGGTGCTTCACTTTGAGCAGCAAACTGAAACTAGACTGCTTCATCTCTTCCATGAGGACTCTTGAGGCCGCCTCCTTGAAGTCACCTCCTGCATCAGGCTCCACGGTGTATTCCTTGAGGAGACACGCCAAGACGGCCACGAATTCCACCTGTGAGAATTTCTTGCCGGGGCATAGTCGTGGTCCTGCGGCCCAGGGGAGGCAAGCGCCTGTGGGCATGAGAGCGAGCTTTTCGCCTGTTTCGTCGGCGGTGATCCAGCGGCTGGGGAGCCACTGAAGCGCGTTGTCACCCCATGAGGCAGAGGAGGTATGTAGACCGGCCAAGTTGACGCCGACGAATGTGTTTCTGGGGATTGTGTATGATGTGCCGTTGGCCTTGAGGATTTGGTCCACGAGTGTTGTTTTGGGGACTGCCCTTGATGTGCCGAATAACCGGAATGTTTCGTGCTGGTGATGTTAGTGGTGATCAATTCGCCTGGTAGCTGACGTACCATGACTGGGAGAACGCGCTTCAATTGAGGATAATATGTTTCGTAGTCAAGGTCATTCAAGTCGACTCCAGCTGCGACTTGGTCGACCTCTTCTTCTGCCCATCTCTGCCATTCGGGATTCGCTGCGAGGAGGATTGTCGCATAGGCAAGGGTGTTTGAAGTCGTTTCGTGACCAGCGAGGTGGTAGCTGAACAAATTGCCATAAATCTCAGAGTCTGTCAAATGACGAGTCCCCTTGCCCTCTTTATTCTGGTTCTCAGATGCTCGCACAAGAATACTCACGAGGTTGTCCTGTTCCTCGGCCCCAGAGTCCATGGCCTCACATTCCTCGGCGACCATCTCAGCCACGTACCATCGAAAGTTGACGACTGCATCATGAACCTGCTTGAACTTGGAGGGCAGCATCCACGTGGGAAGATTGAGCGTAGCTGTGAAAACAGCAGTGAAGAGATTGCCAAGGATAAGACTGAGAGCGTCTCTATATTTGAGGCTGTGGTTCTCCAGTGCACTCTCCAAACCGCTGCCGAACGTGTAGCTTCTGCCAAGCCCAGCGGCGGTGAGGACATGGAGGGCGAGAACCATTGTGTCGCTCTGAGGATCCACGACGCCTTTCGGGTTTGATACCCACATATTGAGCATGTCAGTAGCTTGCCTCTTGGAGTCGTCCCAAACGAGTGCGCTGTTCCTCTCATTTAAGGGCGGTGTTGTGATCCGTCGATGTCGCACCCAATCATCTCCTTCTGTCGTCACGACATTGCGGCCTAAGATCTCAAGTGGTTTGTAGAGAGCCACTGCTGTAACAAAGTCTCTACGTCGGCGACAAAGATCATCTGAAGCCTTCGAATTACCTGTGAACACGCGGATCTGCTTGGGACTGGCAATGATAAAGGTGTCGCCAATTCGCTCTTGGAGATCATGGATCTGTTCATAATTCTAGTCTCGGCTGTTGTTTGCACAAAGTTTCCCAGACCAAATGGTAAGATCTTTCTCAACAACGGCTCCAAAAAGCTGCTGGAAAGCAAAGATGGGACATTCTCAACGCATTAACTGAGTACATTTGAGAGGGAAGCGAAGCTTACGGATGGATCAATTGGAGTGATGAGGACTGGGAGACCGATAGCCTTGGCTTTCCTGTAGTTGTAAAGTAGCTGCAGTATACTCAGGCCAATGTATGCCATTAACAGGCCGCCGATGGCGTGAAGAGGCGATATCATGATGCTTGAAATGGGTTGCGGTGATAATGAGATGAAGGTTGAGTTCAGGGCGAGAAGTGTTAAGTACACGGTTTACAGTGGGCTAGCACTAAATTTAGGGCAGATAAGCCACTGAAAGCACTAATTTTATCTTGTTTCAGCACCTGTGCACTCAACAAGTGCTGCAATAAACTCGCAGATCGCACGAGGCTGATCGCATCGTCTATGATGCGAGTGCATTTATGCTATCTCAAGTGACAAACCTTCTATTTGAGACGCTTAAAGATGATTCAAGATGATGGTCAGTGGTTGGTTTAGGGGCAATGTGCAGTGCTTGACTGTACAGTGGGTGGTGCTGTATACTATTCATTTCGCAGCTCAACCTCAAGCTCTTAACCACGAACTTTACAATAAGATGATATTTCTGGAGCTTTTTTTATTCACTTATACATTCTACAAAAACAATCTTACCAACAGCTCATAACCTTGGCCATCGGCTTGAAAGCACTGAGCCTGATGAGCTCCGTCTCCGGGCGCTGCTGGAGAATGACTGGAAACCACCGAACCGGCCCAGACCAAGCAAGAAAAGAAATAACCCAAAAGTAGCCAGCAAGCCTCGCCAATATTCTAGTAAACTTGTACTTCCAGAGCGGAAGAAACAAGTCACCAAACACATCCTCCAGCATCAACCCGATCAATTGGGTGCTGAAGAACTGGATCTCTCCGCTGTCCTTTGCAAAGGCTGTGCTGCCCATGTCGCTTGGGGCGTGAACCAGGCTAGACAATGCGAAAGCCAGAAGTATCTTCAAGTACCGTGACGTAAGGGAATATGACTTCATGCGAAAGATGTTCTTGACAATCCATGTCGCAGTGCCACGGAGATTATTCTGTAGCCCTTGATGCCAAAACATGCTGGTAAATTAGCGGTGGTCTACTAAGATGATGCACTGAAAACCTTCCGACCAGAATTGTCGGAGACAGTACGACTCTGTCAATTCATCAAAGATCGGTCTCCAATCTTTGACAGCTTAGGTACACGCCCTTGATATGACTCCATAATATCTGTTGGTTGCTCTCTAACTTGATGAGTTTGCGGAGCCCTTGATCTTTGGAATGTCGCTGGTGGAGGTCAAGGACTTGTCAAGGGCTTGGATGGGGGCATGATGATCTCCACTTACGTATGACACGGATGGACAATTGGAGATGACAGTGCTTACTCTCTCATGCTTGATTAGTCGAACGGAATTAGAAACAAAACTGGACACATCCACTGCAACTGAGCGTGGAACTGGAATTGCAGCTTTCTCGGTCTTTTTCTATCAAAGATATCGGTATCTGGGCAATCCCCACGCCAAGCAGAGTAACACTTTGCTCAAGCAAATCTGCGCTCTCAGGCAAGGGTAGAACAAAGTACTCGTCGATTGCAATGGCTCTGAGCAATCTCACCCTTGGGGTGGTCTGCTGCGTAGTGGTAGCCATCGTCACCTTGGCCACCAGAAAGCAGCCTGATGCGAGAGAGCCACCATATGTCAAAGAGACCGTTCCGTACTTCAGTCACATCTACGGACTTTTGAAGCATGGCTTACGATACTTTGATCTCGTCAGGTAAGTCTTGTGTCGCTCTCGCCGACTGTCGCTAACCTCATCAGCGCTCAACAGCCGCACCCAATCTTCACGATTGACATGTCGGGCCAGAAGAACTACATCGTAACATCTCCAGAACTTGTGCAAGCTGTTCAACGCAACACAACCTCTCTGTCTTTCAGCCCTGCTATGATTCCGGCGTTTCGTCGAATGATGGGATTTAACGAGGCGGGTATTGAGCTCATCTTTCGCGATGCTCACACTGAGAATGGCATGTATGGTGAAATTCATAGAGTTCAAAAGGCTTCTTTGCTCCCGGGTACGGAGTCTCTCTATGAACTTTGTGTCCTCATTCGTGCCAAGCTTCTCAACATCGTCAATGAGCTTCCTTCAAGTCAGGCAATCGATCTTTATGCTTGGGTTCAGGATTTGTTCATGAGAACAAACAACTCTGCTTGTTTTGGCGAGAAGGATCCTTTCACCATAGATCCATCGCTGAACTCGACATTTTGGTAAGCGCCCCTAGACCCAATGCAAGATGATATGTACTGACATCGGCAGGGACTGGGTGGCCAATGTTAAGGTGCTTCTCCTTGGAGTCCCCTGGTTTCTGAGCCCCAAGAAGCACTCCACAGCGCAGAAAACCCGCAAAGAGCTCGTTAATGCATTCCTGAACTACCTCAACGACGATGGCCTGGATACCGCTTGCTCCTTCATTAAAGAGCTTTCCGGCTTAGGCATCCGACGAGGGTTGAGTAATGAGAACAATGCTCGTGCCCTCCTTGGGAGCATCCTTGCCATTGTTGGAAATACCATCCCTACGACATTCTGGCTTTTGATATCGATCTTCTCCAGGCCTGACCTGCTGAGAGAGATTCGATCGGAACTTGAAGCTACCCTTGAAGATTCTTCTTCTGTGACAATATCTCTCGACTACAACACCATTCGTGAGAACTGCCCTGTCTTCATGTCAACATATGAAGAAGTACTTCGAATGACGAGTGGCATTGCGACAGTTCGATACACCAACGAAGATACCCTCATTCAGGACCGCTGGCTCCTGAAGAAAGGAGCTCAAGTTCAGATGCCAACAGCATTCATCCATGCTGACCCAACAACGTGGGGCGCAGATGCGGATGTCTTTGACCACACAAGATTTCTGAAGTCCAAGGTCCTCACTAAGGAGCAAAAGGCTCGAAGAGCTGCCGCGTTTCGGCCTTTTGGCGGTGGCAACACCCTCTGCCCTGGCCGCCACTTTGCGTCCTATAAAGTCCTCACTTTCGCGGGCACTGTTCTGCTTGGTTTTGATATGGCACCAACGACGAAGACCTTTAATGTTCCTCAGATGGACAGATCGAAGCTTCCTTTGACGTCTCTTAAGCCAGTTGGAGATATCAAGGTAAACATGTCGAGGAGGTCTGCCTGGGAAAAGGTGCAGTTTAGATAGGAAACAGTGAGAAGACAGCTTCCACCGCTGGGGGAATCAGCTGGAAGTTCTTTATAGGAAAAGCTCATTACGCCGTCTCCATCCTGGACTTTTTGATTTGTGTGACCAGATTATGGTCTGTTGGGGATCTCTTGCTTGATTTAGGCTAACCTCTGTACGGCGGCGGTTCGTCTCGATGGTCAGCAGTAAAGCCATATCTCTCTGGAGTGCCTTCAGTGGTATGTAAGTCTGAAGTCTGGTCATCAACTGAATTCTCTGATATGCTCGAATTCCTTGGTCTACCACGAACGACTTCCCAATGTTGAGGCTTGCTGGGTGCCTGAATCGGCTCACTCCATACTTCCTCGAGTCTTTCATTTTTATGTTGAACGTCTTCCTTACTCCCTCCATATATCTCTCTCGTATAGAGGGATTTCTCTGTAAGAAGTATTGCATTAATAGGCCTATTCTTCGGTGGCGTCTTATCCCTTACGAAGCATTCTTCATAAATGTCTGCGTCTGGGCAACCACAGACTGTTTTCCGGTTGTTTGCGGGCGATGTCTCGTGGGCGATACTATCAACGAGAAGATCACTTCTATGAGTAATTCGGCAATCGACGATTGTAATAGGAATCTCTTGGGTCGTCTCCAGGATCCGTGATTCGGATTGTTCTGAATCAAGACGTGATCCGCCCACGGTGACCTGAAGGGTGAATTAGTCTTTCCCAAAGAAGGAACTAATATCTGTCCTAACAACTGATGTGATATCGGTAGGTGGTGAAGTTATCCTTAAGCCCATTTTAATTACCATAGGAAAGAAACTTACTTGGATGAAATGATTCAATTCGATTAATGGAGTCGAACAAGTTAGCTCCAGAGGTTCCTGACCTACCAGCGATCCGGTTTCCATCTGCTTACAGGTTGGCAACATGAGATCATGAGATACAAAAACAGGCTCATCGGGATCCAGGTTTGGCAGATAAATTTTTGGAAACAATGGATTTGCGAAGAATGTCTCAAGAAACTCATCACTGTCATAGGAAAAGGCTGTTTCTTCTCCATCCGTCTTATCATCTGTCGTAGCGGAAGACTCCTCAAGTGAGAATATTTCCCCAAGCACAAGCTTCTGTTCATCTGTCTTTTGTATGGTTTTATCTTGCGTCCACTGTTTTCTTCTTTGTACAATGGAATAGGTCAAGTACTCAGCTCGATAGTCAGCGTTAACAGGGCCGAGAATGACTGTGATGGGAATCCTGCCGCCTATTCGAGATATCTCATAGGGTAAGTCGACATAGAAAGGAATACCCTCACTCTGCTGTCTGGACAATCGAGTCGTATTTCTTCTCTCTCTTAGCTGACCCGGAAGTTGAATAACAGGGAGTTCCACAACTAATGCAATAGGAGGCTTGGGATCGGGGAACTCCATGACAAGCAATATAGTCCAGTTTGTATCTCCATGGAACGGTTTCTCGGCGTTGTGGAGACTACAATCCACAGTTGATTCGAATGGGTAGCTGTAAGAACCAGATGGGAATGAAATATGATCTGGTTTGGTGACACAGTCACTCTCAGGCTGTCTCGTGTTTTCTTGGGAGTTCTCGTTGTCCAATCTAAAGGAGCAGCTGTCTCCAAATCTTTCATCAGAGGCGATGCTGGGGTCGCAGAGTTTCAACTTCCATCTTGTGAAATCCGCGTCATCTCCAAATTGTTGTTTTCCTTTTCTCTGATCTTCTACCTTCCATGCACTCATTCCATGTATGAAGATGTCAATGTGTATGGACCTGATATCTATGTTTTCGTATGCCATGATGTTCGCAGTACCCCTAATCGTGATTGGGAAAACATCTGGAAGCCTTGACAGGTCGTTTTCATCGCCTTGTGAGCTAAAGACGAGAATAGGATGGCTAAAGCGAAGTTCCCAAGCCATGTTAGGCAAAGTCGCCATTGTTGAGAAACTATAAGATCTGAGAGTGGGAACAAGGCAACTTTTTGCATAAATTCTTTCTATCATTTGAAAATGAAGTTCCTCGTTCTCAAATTCCAGTGAAACCTCGCTGTTAGAATCCATCACAGGCGTAAGTTTCGGCCCCGTGCTAGCGACTAGAGCCCTTGTGCGATTTTTCAACTCTGTTAACATATGATCTCTCACGCCCTTGAGTCTTGAAACAAGGCTGACTGTTTTTTCATTCATTTGGCCGTTTAAGCGCTCTGAGATAGTAGAAGCTGATAATAAAGCCTCTTCAGCCATTTCAAGCTCCCCTGTGTTCTCGCACGATCTTGCCAACCCGCAAAGAAGCTGCAGGAGTACTTTGTCATCTGGATCACTCAGGCTTGAGGACCGAATATAGTCGATCGCGGAGGTAAAGAGTGTCCTAGCAATTTCAGACTTTCCCATTGCAAGGTAAACATCCGCGCCACATAAACATATCGTAAAGTATGCCTCAGCGAACTTCCCAGATATGTCAATATGGCATGTATCAATGTGTTTCCAAAGTAGATGTAGACATCGGTTGATTAAAGTAAAGAACTTGAAGATATGGCTCTTTTCATCCAATGATAGAATGTGTTTTGAAAGACAGTATGTTGCTTGAATGATCCACACGTCTTGATCTTCCATGGTGGCAAGTCTCCACTGGCAGATCGAATCATGAAGGGAGAATGATGATAACGTATCGTCGTTTGCTTGTTTCTTTGTGGCGAGGAAGACCTTGCTTAGCTCATCGATAGCCTTGTTGAGTTTGATCTTGTTCCGGACCAGAGCCTGCAGCTGCTTCCATGGGCCCTGACTTTCAGTACCCCCCACGTCGATGAGCTCCATGTTGGATACAAGTGAGATGGGAATCACGGAAGGTCCATATATTGAACAAAATGTTACAAGAAGAGCTGACTCCGTGCTCCTAATCAATACTGATGCATAAAGGGAATCAAGCATGCTAAAAAGAGATAGAATTGCTCCGTCTCGTCCAAGTCCAGGTCCCAGAGTCAATCTCAAACTGAGCAACTTCTGGGTAGTCGGTGGTGAAATATTTGGCAAATTCATCAAGGGTTATAATCCCACGATGATGTAGAACTCCCGCGAGTTCTAAAGCCAGAGGGAATCCACCCAGAAGCCTGGCTGCATGTCTGGCTGCATTCTTGACTTGAGAGAGTTAGCGATAACGAGATAGAGGAAATCGGGAAGCTTTCCATCTTTGTCATATTCTATATCACTCTCATAAGCTTTCCACAAAAGAAGTGACTGGGACGCTCGGGGGTCAAGCTTCTCAACAATGATTGGCTTGCGCTGGAGAGCTCTTGCTGTGACTTCATATGTCGAAATAACGCATAGAGATCCATGTTTCATATTCTGAAAAGGGTTCAAAAGGCGTCTGTTTGGAATAGGTCCATTGGCGTTATCAATCACAGTCAGCCAGTTCTTCTCAGGCGTTGTCCGAAGCCATTCTATAACAAGCTGACGTGGCGAAGAACTCTCTCCCCCCGCCCGAAACTCGGGGTTCGTTTCGTAAATACGGCTCAAGCAAGTAGAAAAGGACTCCTCTATGGTTTCGTCTGAGGATGCATCGATCCATAAGATCGCGGAGAATTTTCCACCTCGCTCTGCAATATATTCGCGAGCTAGCTGTGTCTTGCCAGACCCAGATATTCCGCAAAGGACCACCCCTTTATGTTCATTTGTGGTTTCGAGACATTCGATCATCTCCAAAAGATCGGCTTCTCTCCCGAAGAAACGGTCTGTAGTTGGTGGAAGGTCACATAGGACGGCACCGCAAAGGTCTTGCTTCGCTCCATCTATAGAACCTATTAGCAAATCTAAGGAGAGGTGAGACACGTTACTTACCTGAGCTTGTTGCCGCCTTACCCCGGCCCAACTCATAAATTACAGCTTTCGCATACGCTGCCGCCATGGCAGCAGCATAAGGTTGCCAATCCTTATTCCTGTGCTGATCGGCATAGTCGCAAACGCCTCTGATCACACCAACGGGTATGCGATTCATCGTCCCTGCAGCTTCCATCTCTAAGCCGATCACTCCATAGCGATCGATCTCTTATCTCATTGCGTTTGAGGGCATTTTTTGTCAACTTGTCTCCAGATCCGATAGAACCATACCACACGCGAGTTCGCTTGTCGGTGGGCCGCTGCATCCTGTGGACGGGGCCATCAACACCATCATCGCCGATGTCGTAGAAGATATCCTTTTCCTGGCCAGGATCCGCGAATGTCCCTTTTGAGTGTTCTTTGCCTCTGAGACTCGCGTAAAACGGGAGGAAGACATCCGTGTCATCTGGTGCTCTGATCTTGATGTTGCCAATGGCTGATCTGATGACTGTCTCTGTATTCGCCAGGACCTCGCCAGATCTTAGAAGCTGAAAGCCCTCGATTGTCTCCTTTCCCAAGTCGTACGCTACTAGTCCTGCACTATCTCCTTCGGATAATCCAACAAGCACATCTCCAAGCCGTATATCGATTTGTGGTGTCTTTTGTAGATTCGGAAGGCCTGCCGCGACTCCAACAAGGAGGCCGAACCAGAGGTTGGTGAAGAACTTTTTGATTTGGCTAGCAAGGGCAGCGGCTGAGCCGGTTCCGTATTCTTGGCCTGCTGGCAAGGTTGCGATGACTACGTTGTGGCCGTTGATGTCACCTGCCAGGAAGATATAGTCATCGCCTCGACTGGTAGGGAATCTTCCATCGTGGCGATTATCAAGCATATGAAGAGCTGCCTGAGCCTCGATTTCCAGAGGCGCAATCCACGCTATAGTGTATAGTGCAGGATCAAGTTCTTTCATTCTGTGTTAGGCTTGTCGATCTTATTGATAGAGGTTGGTGATGAACACAGATGTTGTGGACTTGAGGAGCAAGGAGAACGATGCATGTGCCCCGCGTTCATGCTGCATCCTGGCACATAGCCAATAAGATTTTCCGTTTCATGCGGCTGAGAGGTAATATCCAGCCGGTTGAGAGCTGAGGTCAAGCCAAGGCAGCTTAGAAGGTGACCGCACGTGATTATTTTGCCAAGAAATACAGCTCCTCAACCTCAGAAGCGGAAACTGTGTCAACGCGAATGGGTAAGCCCTTAACTTATTCATACCAAGGATTGTGCGATTCCGAGCTCTCATACATGCTAGTGTCTCATCTATCAATGTATTTCTGAATCGGGCTCGAGTATCAATCACAAGACAGGCCTGACAAAAGTGACCATAGGGTTGAAACCAGTACAATGTGGCCAGGGGTAGATCCAACTGCATCTTCAATTGGGTGGCCAAGCACCGGACCGAGTAAGCCCGAATAGAAGACAAGAGTCAGCTGGGAGGGGAAGTCGACAGCCTTGCCATCTCAACTCAACCACTGGTACTCCAGATCTTACTGTCGAAATGGACTCTAGCCACTATTATTGCCTTCGTGAGCCAGCGCATGAAATACGGCTGCTCGATCTTCTCCCGGCAACTGCTTCGGGAGACCTAAACGGCCGTGTTCGTCGATTTAGCATAGACAATGCGCCTGCATTTGTATCTGTTTCGCATGTCTGGGGAGACAAGAAAGCAGACCGGGCTATGTCCCTTGAGTCAGGCTGCGGAGTCAAGAACCTACAGATTTCTCTCAATCTGGAATCCTTTCTCGTCAACATGCTCTGCCATACACCTGAAACCCAGCCGCAAATCTGGGAAGGCAATGAGCGGCTGCCAATGTGGATTGACATGATCTGCATTGATCAGAAGGACAATAATGAGAAGGCGTTGCAGATCCCACTCATGCGAGATATCTACTCGAAAGCGAGGTCCGTGGTCGTGTGGATTCACGAATACGACAGCTATTTGCGATATGCGTTCCAGTATTTCCGTCGACTCAGTACAAATGGCCCGCAAGATGAGGTCTCATTCGATCCTATGGGATGGGATGCAATTCGACGCCTGCTCAATTGTGAGTGGTTTCATCGACGATGGGTGATTCAAGAATCCGTGCTCCCAGAGACCGCCATATTTCTTTGCGGTTCGGACTCGATCTCCATGGATGATTTGTTCCGTGGCATCGACATGGCTGCCAAGTCGTTACTGGCACGGTCACGACCCATGAAAAAGCTCAAGCAGTGCAACACAGGCGAAGTACGACCTGTCAGGGTGTTGAGAGAGCTCAGGCAAGCATTAGGAACAGATCAAACTCAGTTTGGTCTTTTCTGGCTGATGGAGCATCTCCGGTTCACCCGAGCAACTTTTGCTCACGATCAGATCTATTCGTTACTGGGTGTTTGCAACCCCCTGGAGGCTGATGCAACTTCAATTCGATATGATGTCGAGCCCGAGGAGGTCTACAAGCTTTCAGCTATGTTACATGCAGATTTACACGGCAACTTGGAGTTTCTTGGCCTCTGTGCCCCTGAGCAACGCGACAACCTCTGCTCCGGATCAATCGGAGCCCCAGTTGTGCGTACTTTCGCGGGCCCTTCCTGGGTGCCGAACTGGCACTCACAGAGGCTGAGGCGTTGCTTGGGTCTCAGTCATATCGACCACGCGCAGAGTTTTTTTAATGGCTCTGAAGAAATTCCTTTCAACCCTTTATTTGAGGGAGAGCGGTTGACGGTCTCGGGAGTCATGATTGATAGGATCAGTTCAATAGCTGATTTCTGTCCTCGCGATAGAGCCCCCGACTTTTCAGATGCCAACTCAGACGTATATCAGCAGTATCTGGATTTCTGGATGACGCCAGTGGACAAGCCCGCTCCTTATTCCGATGCCGTTAATCGGGCTGAAACTTTTACAAGAACTTTGAGTCTAGTTGGGATTTACTTGGAGCCCGTACCCTCCCCTGATGATGTTCCGACGATTTTCTACAACTGGTGCCGCGGCTCAGCACTGTGTAAGCGGCTAGAAGCGTATGGTTTCAAGCCCAAAAGCAGTGGTACGGGACCCGAACAAAAGGCATTTATCAGAATGAAGCGTCTGGTATCCTGGGATCCATTTATCACTTTCAAGGGCTACATGGGGCTTGGTCGGGAGGGTTCTGCTATTGGTGATGAAATCTGGCTCATTGGGGGCTGCAGTACCCCTGTTCTGCTGTCCCCTAGCACGGAAGGCCAACTCCGATATGAAGTAAAAGGGGAGGTTTTCCTTGACGGGTTCATGTTCAAGGGGCAATTCGCGGAATCAGCCCACCAGGACTCGAAAGTTGAGCGAATCGTTCTGGTATAGCGGATAATGGATAGCTACCTGGGTGAAACAAAGTTTGGGCATACTTTTGAGTTACTTTTTCCTAAAGTCTGGAGCTTGGCATGATAGCTTGTCAGCTGATTTGGTGTAGGAACGTCCTGATGCAATGGTGTTGTCCTAGGAATAAGCTGAGAAGACTACATAGGCTGGGCATATAGTACATCTATACAAATCAATGGAGTATATTTGAAGCCAGGATCAGCCGGCTATGTTCCAGACTGATGCCTACGACCCGAAGACACATAATTTAGCAAGGGGCGAAGGTAGAGTGCCAAGAAAACCTTGTCAGCCTCGTTATAGTCGTTGTATTTCTCGTAAAGCTGCTTCGTTTCAAATAAGAAGGCTAACAAGATGTTTTCTAAGAGCCTTTCGGTCTAGGCAGCAAGATCAGCGGCTGAACCTGTTCCAGTTTGCAGTTGAGAACCGTGACTGAGAGCCTACATCACCACACAGAACTCAGCTTGTCGTCCTGGACTCGCAACAACTTGCGATCCTCCGACTCTTAATTCTATTTCTCAGGCTGCCTTAGAATCTCCCGTCTGATATCTATTCTCTAGCAATTACTTGACCTACTTATCCATCGAGAAGATAGGTTTCCTGTAGTACGTTAAAGTATATTTCTATCAGCCAATAATGTATTGTTGAATGGAAGAGTATACAACCAGAGTTACAGTTTCTAATCCATCTTTAGTGTAGAATCCAAACAGATAGTCCTTGGGTTTAGTGCCAGATATTACAGAAACGACCATGCAACTGATACAATTTTGAGGCATATACATCAAGAACTCGTTTTTCGGGCTATGGCCATAAACAAATGACTCGAACTTCTTCTCTCACTAGCTTCACACGGCTTCTCGGCCTCTATTTTGACTAATTGTTGTATAATGCATGCGTAATCAATGAATCAGGAGTGACATTCAACTTATCACCGACATCGCCGCAGTCAGCACGCCGCAATAAGCCCCGCTTTTGCCGCATAACTTCTCCTCAGACTATAAAGCTTACGCCTCGTCACTTCAACTACATGTCAGTACCTCCATAACTCATTCGGATCTCTTTAATCAACAACATGGCTGAACAAAGACCCCCCTTCCCTCCTTACAACAGGGAGACTGCCCACGCAAAGGTCAAGGCGGCTCAAGATGGATGGAACACCCAGTAAGATCCCTTCAACTCGTAAGCAAGCTTTCTGACTCACATATTTCGTTGCAGAGATCCATCAAAGGTCAAGATGGCCTACACGCCTGACTCAATCTGGCGCAACCGAGATACTTTCATCAAGGGCCGTGACCAAATTGAGAAATTCTTGACCGATAAATGGAATCGAGAACACGACTATAAATTGCGCAAGGAGCTCTTTGCTTTTGATAACGACAAGGTGAGTCACATTCTCAGATGAATCCCAAGCATCATAGTTCTCTTGATTCTTTATGTAAGATCTCATTCTGACGCTCACAGATCGCCGTGCAGTTTTGGTATGAGTTTCGCGATGATGATGGTCAGTGGTGGCGATGCTACGGACTTGAGGACTGGACTTTTGATGAGAATGGTTTGATGAAGAAGAGGCAGATGAGCGGAAACAATGTCAAGATCAGTGAGGAGGATCGCTGGTTCAAGGACGGCGTTGACGTAAACACTGTCGAAATTGGACCAGAGCACTGGTAATCGCTCTTCTGACTCGCTGCTCACGGGTCCTACAGCTGCAGCCGGCTGAGGCATTAACTATTAGTAGAAATCTCCAATCTATCATTTGTTCGCTTAATTTCAATAATGACGATAGTCTGAGGTTCATTTCTGGTAGAGTCAATAATGATAAGACATCATATGCAAATAGTCCTTGATATTCTACTGAGTCAATCGACATCCAATCACTAGTTAGGAGTCCGTTTTGTTCTGGGAGGGGGTTGTTTCAGTGAGTTTGACAAGGGGCCGAGGGATGAAACGTAGGATCGACCAAGGTCTTGCATAGACGATCTTGAAACAGCTAAGGGCAGGGGCATCATTCAATATTCATTCCCCGTACGTATATATCTAACTACCTCTTTCATGATTTTGCTGCTGGCATCAACACCATCACGAAAATACATTCTTCAGATCGGCCATAATGAGAAGGCCTACTTCCATCCACGTGGTCCTCTTCATGGCCTCGGTAGCGACCGCCGCCGACTCTACATGTGCTGTATGAAACTCATCATCTTATGATTCTCTAATACTGATGACGCAGCAGATTGACTGCTTTCAAGGTCTCATCACTAATGGTCCTCCTGCGGGTTGTAAAGAAGCAACGAACTATCTCTGCTTCTGCACAATGCCTACGTTGCAAGACAACTTTGTTCAATGTGCCGACAAGACTTGCGCTGATGAGAAGACTGGGGCCATGACCTGGGCAAATGAGCTTTGCTCTAGTAAGTATAATAGCACGCTTATGAAGATCATGCTGACGGTGTTCAGAACTTGGGAAGCCTATTGATCTCGGAGGCTCTGAGGGACCTCCCAAGACCGATGCTACTACAGCTGTCGATGCCCCAGCTACCAGCGCTAGTGGCGAGGTGAAGCCGACCACTGAGGCTGGGAAGACGACAGATGAGGTGCCGACTGCCACTACAGAGGCCAAGACAGAATCTAAAGTTGAGGAGACTTCAAGTGACAAGACCTCTGAAATTACTTCTGAGTCATCAGCGGGTGAAACAACCGCAACCTCGATCAAGACCACAGTCAGCAAGCCGAAAGAAGCGAGCGATGCATCGGGCAGTGCAGCTGAAGCGACGGCTGATCAGACTAGCGATGACTCTGTGGTCACGATTACTGGGACTGCTGATACTGCGACTGCAACTCCGTCTCCGACCGATGGTTCCAACGTCGCCAATTCCGCAGGCCCTAACTTCTACGCCGCTCTTGGTGTTGCTGTCGCGTTATGGCAGCTGCTGTAAAAGCCTATGGCCTGATTCAATTTCTTAGCGTTTGGGACATATTTTCCGGCTGGTACATACATGAATACAAGCCCTTTGGCTCATTTGTTGATCGCAATTATTTTCCCGTGTCAATTAATCTAGAGCCGCGTTCATGAAACATCCCATGTTTGGCGTTGAAAAGCATTCGCTACGCATAATATCATTGGTCAATCCTTCAAATAAATCATCCAATCTCGTTTTACAAAATGACATCAAAATGGAAGGATTCTCAGCTTGAGAAACAATTGGTAGAGCTTGGACTTTTGGTTTAAATTACATGTTTGACACCATTGTTTTGAAACACATTACGGAGCGGATTTCATGCACGGTGATCACCCGTTTTTACAAGCTGATGGTGTTTCAGCTTGTGATGCCCCAAATTGAACACGTGAGAATATTTTGAGGCCATGTAATTGTAATTGTAACGTTTCCCCGACATGACGGTGAATTTCTCCTTAATTGGCTGTCAGTCATCAATCAACATTTCACGCGGTAGGCAAGTCATGCATAAAGTTGTCACTACGGAATGATGCTCATCCTTTCAATAGCTCGTTATATTCATCACAAAGCTTTATACCGTAGACAAAGATAAAACCCGTAAACCAGGTCATACGTGTGACCTCAAAGCCGTTCCCTACAGGCAAATTCCAGAGCAATCAGCCCCTCCCTTCTTTGGATTGCAGTCATCTGACGGATCATCATAACAGTACAGGCCTTTAGGACATTTCTTCCCAATGAACCCTCCGCACGTGTGCAGCTTCTTGGGCGCACAGATGCCAGGCTTATCACAAGCCATGCCGCAGTCGCCAGGAGTTCGAGGGTCATCAATACAGTGAGTCCCCTTCTTGCAAGGCGGAGGAGGCGTGGCGCGAAAACCTCCACAGGATTGATATTCATTCTTGAAGTAACACATGCCTGAGCATTTGTTGACATCTTTGCAGTTGTCGAGAATTGGCTTGCAGGTGGTGTCTTCGGGACAGGGTGCAATCTTCCGACCGCATTCTCGGCCGGAGGATTGAGAAGCGGCGGCGAGGCCGATGGAAGCGGCAATGAGGATATTCTGGAACAGCATGGTGAAGTGATAAGAAGAATCAAACTGAGGATTAATCAAATTTCTTGCGGAGAACGGCAGTTATAAGTTTCTAAATAAGCTTAACCAATTCGATTCAGTCTAGCATAAGGCGGACCCGTTCATTCACCCGCCACGTTAGACCGTAATTACAGTACCACGGGGAAATAAACGCCACCTCGTATAACTACTTGAATAGTACAGGCTATGACGCTGTGCCCTCATCACTGCACTTAGGAAAGCCTCAGCTGAAAAGACATGCCCAGTGGTGATCCATGCCGAAGAGATGATTTGCCATTTTTAGATGCGCGGTTTCAGGGCAAGACGCCTCATTTTGGGCCGCTTTGCGCTATGATCTGCAAGGACCATTCCAGACCAGCCTATTCTCGCATTGAGCTTTACGTTTTATGCAGAATAAAATGCAGATACGTAATGAATTCTCCGCGTTGAGCAGGTGATTGAATGAAAACAAAGAAAAGTGCAGCAGTCAGCTGATGGCTCGTCGGGAAGGATATCATCCTGACACATCAGGTCAGCTTACGGGCTTGTAATAAACAGCCCATTGGAAGTCAATAGTACCACGCATAGGATGAGGTTTTAATACCGCTATGGAAGTACTCAGGATTGGAAGCAGAAGCAATGAATCCATGTTGCCAGAGATCTCTTGGTGAAAGGAGTGAAGCAACAAGTACCGAGGCCATGTCCCAAATCACCTCAAGGGACTTGAGCACGTTCCCTTTTCATGCCAGCAGCATATTTTATATTCCAGAGCGTTCTTCTCAACTTGTAGTTCCTCCAACTATTCTGGAACATTCGGTGAGCTTCGAAGTAGTCTAAGATGACTTGTAAGAGATGGAAGCCTCTTCATAGGCACGGATGAAGACACAGGGGAATAAATAAGATGCTAGCATGTGCATTTCAAGGATAATCAGTGCCGAGTCCTCGTGCTTGTTGCCTAAAGTTAATTAGGGAAATAAGGTTCGTCAATGTGCGGGCGGCAGGCTTGCTATATCTCGCTGAGATATGATAAGCTTTGTCAGATGAACCCAAACATCGAAAATCTGCCAGTAGACTCGTCGCTTCTGAAGAAGTCCCATTTTTTCCGACTAATATCTTTTGGTTCCAGGAAGTTTGTAACGTGGGCATTGGCCAGTCTCTGTGCTTGTTTTCCTAGCCTGAGCCCTTCTATCATGCTGCCCACCTACCGATAGGCTGCCTCCACACTACTCGGGGGCTCAATTCTCCTTTCCTTATTATAAGAGCTTTCTCGAGAGGTTTCCGGTAACCAGATTTGGTCTGGCATCAGCAACTTTCTTCGCCTTGTCGCTCAAATGCAGATTAGGGACATGGGTAGCGTAAAAGTGTTCACAAAAGGCCAAAGCTCAAGGAGCCTTCTTTTGCCAAATATCGACGATTTTGTCCGCAGGGCTTCTTTGAGAATATTCTGGTGCGCTGAGTGAGGAGAGAATCTGCACCGGCAACAGTGTTCGAATCAGGGGTAAATTGTTCGAATTTGATGTCGAACCTCTTACCAGAGTTTTGGTCGTTCACAAGTCTCCAGACTCTCTGGTATATCTGATTTCCTAACTGTAACGCCAGATCCAACGCTCTTCCGCTTCAGCAATTTGATGAGGTACTTCTGCGCCGTGATTCGTTGCTCCTTTCGCCATGAGCATTGCAGCGTCGCACGAGAGGTTGATGACGAGTTCGCTGAAGCTTGGTGTCCCGATGGGTCGGGTTGTTGCAGAGGCTTTCGTGAAATGTTGCAAGCGGATCGTCGAGTTTGCGGGGCGGGTTTTCAGGCAGAGGCTAATCTGGCTTGCAGTCGCATTTGGGGTGGTCGGGCATTTCGACGAGCGATATTTGTTTCGTGGTGCGGCGATAATGTACTTCTTACCAGCTCCCGTATTCTCCTGTGGTGAAAATTGCTGAGCAGAACCTGCAATCGAACATCGCCAGGTTTTCAGAGAGTTACAGTAGGTAGCTCCCGGCTCCCTCGGCTCCTTCCCAGGCACCCTTCACGTCCTCGTTGCTGATCCTAGACCATACACCCAGCCAACGCCCCTGTTCTCAGATATCTACAACATAAATCTTAATAAACGTATAAATATGTGTGTCCGGTCTATTTTCCATTGGTGCAAAGGCGTAATCGTATGGATGCAGGTGATTGTGACTCTTTCGTGGCCGATCTTAGTTAGAGTAGCGATTGGGGGTTGGGTATATTGAGCAGCATTCAGGATGTCGTCAGGGAGATCCAACATGAGTATTGCCTCTTCAGCATCGACCCTGCTAAGTGCTTCACTCTGTACCATGTCTGCGATATGGTCCTGCAAGCTTGCCGGCAGTATATCCCATCCCGTGACTGTCCACATAGCAATCTAGGGGGCGGCTGTCTCTCTACTGGCGTCTATGAGAAGGTGCAATGGCTTTATAAGGTCTGGTATCTAAGAATCTAATGTCTGAAAGCTTCACCATGCGCGTTGTGGCCCAACGGGCCATGGCAACCATCCAGAACATTATTTTTTATCTTTTTTTATCTTGCTCTTAGGTTCGAGCGCGATATGCCATGGAATTTTCCAGCATTGTACATACTCAGATTTCTTTCTGACACGCGATAGCCAAAGTTAATCAGGAATCCGTCAATGACAATGGCTATTGTAGGTTGGGTAAGGTCTCTCTCTGTATGGCAGGAGCACTTACAATATATATCTATGTAACGCCTGGTATCCAAGACTCGAATGTCTGGCGACGGTTCACCATGCGCGCTGTGGCCCAATGGGTCACGGCAACTATGTATTTTTTGTCCGTTTTTGCAATTATGTTCAGGATCAAAAGCTGTACTCCATTGTATTTTTTGGACTTTCGGTAACTTGGAATTCTTTTTCACGTGTTGTAATTCAGGTAAAACTGAAGGTCATTTTCTGGCGACAATTCATTACGCTAGTCATAGCCGGGTAGCCATGCCGAGCTTGTATCTCTTTTTTGGGCTTTGTGATGAAACTCTATTCAAGACCTCCCAAGTTCGAGGGTACTACTGCAACTAAGACGGATAAATCATCAGTTTATTTGAAAGGCTATAGCTGAGGCTACATAATAAGGTCTCTGTCTAGTGATGCTTTACCATGCTAACTATAGCCGAATGATCACAGTAAACCTGGTATCTTTTTGGGTATATGATAACAGTTTATTTTCATGTCTCTCTAGTTCGAAAACTTGTGAAGAAACACGGAATTTCTGAATTGTCAAGTCGTAGGTACAGGTTATAGGTGTAATTGTGTAGTATCTCTTTGTCTCACTTGCTTCACCATGCTAGCCGTGGCCGAATGGTCACGGGGAACATGTTTTTTTCTCTTTTCTTTTTCAGTTAGGCAGAGAAACTCTATCCCAGAGCTTTCAAGTTCGAAGCCCTGGCTTTCACTTCGTGCTCTGTTAAGTCAGTACAGATCATGCGGACAAGCTATAGCTGTGATTGGGTAGTATCCCTCTGTCTCACTTGCTTCACCATGCATTGCTGTGGCCTAGCGGTCACAGCGCATGTCTGTCTTTTTTTTCTCTGTATTCCACTTTCAAATACGCTCTTTTCTCAACCCTTCCATTCGAACCCTGACCGCATCTCTCTATCCCATTCTTTCTTCACGCCCTGATTTGCTAAGCATGCATTTCTGTTCAATACTTAAAGGGGCAATAATGGTCTCTTGGTCTTGCAATCACGTAGTTACCTTAGGATGTAGCGATTGTTTGGTTTAGACAAACAGTTCATTTCTTACTGGAAGTCCGGTGCTCCTCATACTTCAATATTTCGTTGCCACATCTCACCAAGGATGCCATCTCAGTGGAGACTTAAAGTTGGAGTGGTGCCCGCTAGTTTTCTACCCGCGCTTGGCGATCTTCCCCATGGCGTGAGTCACGTGGAACCTGGAGATCCAGCGCACCATTTTTCTTAACCACATCCCAACTCACTCCTCTTTAATTTTCCCAACTTTGCATCTGACAAAGCCGCTCTGCTTTTATTGTGCGTAATGAACAGCACTGTGTTTCTGAGCCTGTAAGCCACATGTGGCCCATCAACTGCGCCCGCCCCCACTCGCCCTTCCCCTTCCTTGCTGTCGCTCCTTCTCCCAGCTCTCAACGCAGGAAGGAGCGGATACCACAACAGAACAGAGCGCGCTCCCCCACCTTCCCCAGCATCAGATCTTCCGTACCTTTATAAACCAAAAACCAAACACTGTTTTCAACAATTACCGGAGCGGTGGCTGGGTGGTTAAAGCATGGTGAAGCCTTGAGACGTGGATCCAAAGTCCGCCGGTTCGACTCCGGTCCGCTATGTCTGGGTGGGAGATGCAGACCCGGTAATTGTCCCCTGGGACCACTCGGGGGTAAATCCCGTTCGCTCAGCGTTCGGGGGGGATTAGTAGGCATGTCCAGTGCTTTGCGAGCCTTTTTTTTCTATAGATGGCTTCAGAAAGGGGCGCAACCACAAGCACAGGCGCCCCTTTGGCCCTCTGGTGTAATTGACAAAAGTGATGTTAAGTGGCTTGAGATATGGTTAATATGATTTTGGACCCCCTGAATGCCAAGTTGCGTTGTCGTGGCGCTGTTCTTTGACTCGTTCCTCAATACCCCTTAATCTGGGCGAGACGGTTGATGAGCCAAGCCAGATGCCAAGGAGAACACATGCTTCGGCAATGCTTCGACAATGCTTCGAAAATTCCAAAATTCATTCCAAATGATTCTCGGACTGTCAATCTCAATCATAGACGCGCTAAGTAAAGCATGAACCGATCGTAGATCGAGTTAAGACTGCAACAAGTCTCGCCTCCTGGAACTACAGCTTACCAGCTTGGAACTCGGTATGCTGTCGGTGAGTGGCTTACATACAACCACTTCGGGGTACAAGGAATTCCCCAAGCTTCATACGATCAGAAATGGGATTGGTTTCAATTGTTACTGGAGCAGCTTGCACTCTCTCTCCCTTGCTTTAGTGTCCTTCATATAATGGTTCGATGTAGCTCATGGAACCCATGATTTCTCAACAGTACAACATGGTGATGGAAAGTATGCACATACTGCTATCTACCAGGCTATCTACCATAAGATTTTCAACCGCAATTTGGCCCATTGAACAAGACAGTTCATCGCAAACGAGGTTCACTTTGCAAGGTCACAAGACACAGGACAGGCTCACGAAAATCATTGTCAGTTGAGCACAAAGATGACACCAATCCCAGTGTCAATACTTTCATTATACATATAGTCATATTCTTTCAATATGATCTTTCCTTGGGCGTACCAAAAATGGTGCCAAACAATGGGCATATAATTTTGTTCTCTCAATGAAGACCGTGAGGTAACAGAACAAGTTACATCTACAGATATTAGGATTAAATATTAGTTAATGCAATTGAAGAATAGAAGATATAATTTAGATAAAGAGTTAGTCATGACTTAGGCTATACTAAAACGACTTATACTAGACTATTGAATGATCGCGTCTATCCTAAGCGCAACGCCAACCTCCCGATCGCCATCCCCACCCTCGACCGCGCCAAAGCCAATCCCTCGTAAGCAAGTACGTCCAAACCTATCAAAACGAATACGAATCCGGCCATCCGGGTCAATGGTTCCATTTCTGTACATCAATGACGTCTGTGGTAGCAGTCAGCACTAGCTAGTCCATGCATCTCCCGTCCACGGAACACGCGGCTTCAAGAAACTTTCGGCAGTATGCGCCTCGCTGAGGGGAACATATAACAACACCATGCCCTCTTCTTCTCAGACCAAATCGTGCATGCTCAATTGATAATGATGGCGTTTTTTAAGTATTTTGTCCTTTTTGGACTGCTGCAGTTTGTTAATGCTGCGGCGACGAAATCTTCAGCCCCCAAGATAAGCTGGGGAGTATGCCCTTCTTTGATTCCGCCAGGTGTCGATTGTGGAAAGATCAAGGTCCCTCTTGCGTACCAGAGTGGCAATTCTACCTCTGCCAAGGGAGATGATACAGTTGAGCTGGTTTTCACGCGCTTGAACCATACAGGCAAGGGTGAGAAGCACGGTGTTCTGTTCTTCAACACTGGTGGACCTGGTGTATCTGGAGCTATCACCGTCGCTGGATCACCATACGTCTCGGCAATTTCTTTCTCAGATGAGCTTCGTGATGCATACGATATCATCGGTCTTGATCCCCGTGGTGTTGGTATAAGCAGTCCTGTTCAGTGCGATCCCAAGGTCTTCAACAAGAGGGTCAAGACTTTTGTTACGACGGATGAAGAGTACGACGCTTTGTTCAACTACAGTCGAAGCGTTGGTGAAAGCTGTGCCAAACTCACTGGTCCTCTTATCAACCATCTTGACTCGGTCCATGTGGCGAAGGACCATGAAGTCGTGCGCAAAGCTCTTGGTGTTGATAAATTCAACTACCTCGGTCTCTCATACGGTACACTACTCGGTGCAACATACGCATCTCTGTTCCCCAAGTCCGTGGGCCGTATGGCTCTCGACGCAAACGTGGACCACTCCCAGTCCGAGATAGCAACCCTTCTTGCAGAGGCAACCGCCTATGAGACTGCCCTCGACCAATTTTTCAAATGGTGCGATAAGAACTCGACATGTGCTCTTCACGGGAAGAATTCCAGCCGCGTTTGGGATGAGACTCTCGCTCGCGCTGATTCCAAGGCCATTCCAGCACCAGGCTGCAACGGGACATGTCGTTCTGACGTAACAGGTGAAGAAATTCGATACAATGCCCAAGAGCTTCTTACCTTTGTTGATCTGGACTTTGGCTCTGGGTCTACATGGGCTGCTCTTGGAGATGCTATTCTGCAGGCTAGCAAGGGCAACGCCACGGCGCTGTCGACTTCCACTCCCAGTGGTAAAGTCTTGAATGATCCTAGCGGTTCTCCATATAGTTACCTCGCCATCGGATGTCAAGATTGGTTGCACAAGTCCAAGACTTCAGTGGACTTGCGTCAGAAGCTGATCAACGCTGTTACGTTTGCTCCCAGAACAAGGGGCGCCACGCAGACGTATTACTATGAGAGTACATGTATCGGCTGGCCTGCACCGCTAACGAATCCACAAGGACCTTTGGCAGATGGTATCAAAGATGCTCCTACTATTCTGATTGCGGCTTCGGTGTATGATCCTGAGACGAGTCTTACCTGGGCTGAGGGTGTGAGAGAGCAGTTGACGCATAGAGTGAGCATTACGAGGAATGGAGCTGGACATACGAGCCATTATCTCGGGGGTGATACCAGTAAGGTTATGGATAGGTATTTGGCCACTGGAAAGCTACCTAGAGATGGCACAGTCTACAGGACTTGAGTTTCAGGCAATGTCTGAAGAGCTATGACGTGCAGGCCTGAAGGTGTGCTTAATGATGGATCCAGAGTGATCGAATGTATTTAATTCTGACGTATCTCTTCAGCATAACACTTCTACATATCTATCATAAATGTACGAACAGGTGCAGCAACTACATGACGACTAAGATCAACGATGTCCCGCCCATGCTATTGTGCATTCAGACAAGACGCAAGTGCCTCTGCTTGAGCCTGTTGCTATTAATAGCACCGAAAACTGCATGCCTCCGCGACGTACGAATGTCATTAGTCACACTGCCCGTGACAGACTGGGCTGACCTAGGGGTGCCCTCCCTGCATCAGATCGCCCATCTAGCTCCTTAGTTCAGCCCTACAGGCTGGCGTCATCATTTTGTGGCCGCTACAGTGAGCTCTTGAAGGCTGTCAAAGTAAATGTTTGACTTCACGGTCATGGTCATATCCTTCGATGGAGCAGCGAAGCACCGAGCCGAGGTTCGTAGCACAAAGAAGACCCCTCGCAATCTCTTCACTTCCAATCTCCGAGCGCATTTCAAAGCACGTATCACATCTTTGTAATGGAACCAGAAAATCTCAATCCGTGTAACAAAGGATCCACAGTCCGGCCTCGGTATCCCACCAACTCCGAGAAAAGCGGGTTTCAACTTTCCGCCGGCGCCGATGTGATTACGTGAGCAGCTGATGCGATCGCGTCGCACAACGAGCAAATAGCTTCACTTATAAGTCGAGAGGGTTGCCCAAACCATTCCCTATACAGCCCCTTCAATCAGATACCATCTTACACATCATCAATATGACAAAGTTCAAAGTTACAGTCACTTCCGACACCGTCTGCCCTTGGTGCTACGTCGGGCGCAGACAGCTCCAGGCTGCCCAGCGCCTTTGGGAGCAGAAGTACCCCGACTCGAACGACACTTTCGACATCAGCTATAAGCCTTTCCAGCTGGCGCCTGATTGGGCCCGAGGTCCTGCGTCGAGCATCTCCAAGGAAAAGTTCTACCTCGAGAAATTTGGAAGAGACCGCGTCGTCAAGATGCACCAGCATTTGAAGGGTGTCGGAGAGTCCCTGGGAATCGACTTCAAGTTCGGTGGACAGACTGGAAACTCAAGGGACTCGCACCGACTGGTCCAGCTTGCCAAGAAGCACGGCCAGGATGCTGAGAGCAAGGCGCTCGATGGGCTTTTCGCTGCCTACTTTGAGAAGAACGACGACATTACCAGCTACGACACCTTGAGACGCGTAGCTGTTGAGGCGGGAATCTCTGAAGATGAGTTCCAGAAGGCCATTGTCGAGAGCGACGAGGGTGGCCCAGAGGTTGACAAGCTTGCGGGCGAGGCGCGATACAGTGGTGTCAGCGGTGTGCCTGACTTTGTTCTTCAGGACCGGTTCCGACTCCATGGCGCCAACGATCCGTCGACATTTGTGAGCGCTTGGGAGAAGATCAAGGCGGCGGAGCTGTGATCGAATTAATCGTTGAGGGCTATTAGATCAATCGCTTAGGGTGGTCAGATTGAAACAAGACTTCTGTGCGCTTCTCAAGGACATCGTTCCAGAGGTGTTGGCCTTGAAAGCCTGGGACATAGAATAGTAATCCGATTTCCTGACTCGTCCACCAACTTGCCCTGTCCATGTTGCCTGAGCCCAGCACCAGATACTCGTCGTCAACGAGAGTCATCTTGAAATGACTAACGACAGGTTCGTCATCTTGATCGCGCCTAGCGTCGAGTTGCTTGTAGTAGAAGATCTCCAGCTTGCCGGGCGCAGGCGATTGCGCTTCGGGATCCGATGATCGTCGCTGATTGACAAGAGCATTGTATTTCTGGATGAACTTGCGCAGACACCAAGACGTCGTTGTGCCAGCCGTGACTAGCTGCTCGATAAGCATCATGCCCTTGCTTGTTCTGATCTGAACATCGACTCCACGTGTGAGCGCATCCAACAGACTCTCAACGACGGGCCAGGAGGTGACGTTCGGTGTGACGATAGTGATTCGTCGCTGTGCGTTGCTGAACAGAGTGAGAAGTGCTGCATTGAGAGGCGTCATTGGCAGATCTTTCTGCGATAGGAATGGGAAGAAGGAGAACCGAGGGTTCCGATGATGCGGCGAAGGGAGAAAGATGGTCGGAACTGGGCCACTGGCAGGGAAGTCGATGGACTGCGTTGCTGATGCTTCACTGTTAGCCGGTAATCGGTTTGGCGCACTTTGATCAATTTGCAAATCTTCTTGCGAGTCAGATAGTCGTTGAGGTTCATCATTGTGACCCCAGACGCGATCATAAAACGCCAGCAGACGGTCGACAATAGCACCCTCAACCTCGACGCAACCTTCGAACCATCGCTCCCAGCTGACGTTACAGCTTGGGACCCAGGCCCTCTTTCCGTCGACGATCACAAACTTGGGGTGCATAACGCTTAGTGGTGTGAAGAAGATGCTCTTGACAGTAAGGTCGATATTGGCATTCTGTAGCAATTGCTGGTCGGGGAGGCCTAGCTTAGGCCATTTTGACGGATCATAGACATATCCCTCTCGAGATGCTGGATGGAAGAGCTTCTGGAAGAGTCCAAATGATGAGAAGCCAATCGTGATCCGTAAAGGCTCATTGACATTGGCTTGAATACGCGCCGCCGCAAGCTTCTCAAATGTGTCGCGTATAGCGTCTAGTGAGGGCGAAGCAGCCCAGTAGCAGGTGATCAATTGAACCGAGTGTTTGGCGCTGAGAATTGCTGGTAGAAGAGCGCGCGTGTATATAGAGTGGCCTATTCCAACATATAATGTCTTGGGTGAGCTGGTTGTGATGAGAGAGTCGATATTATTGACGTAGTAGCTTGGAAAGTCATCTTGTTGCTCGTCGCGTCGCGATTGGAGGAGCTCTTTCCATGGCCGGACAAACGATTGGGGGAACTCTGTCGCTTCTGCCATTAGAACTCCTTCTACTAAGAGATGGATATAATTATATTGTGTTCAGGTTAAGTCATAAACTGGAAGAGGTGAAGGGGAGATGAGATGGTTGGCGGCGCAGCTGATGACGCGGAGAGCTTAGGCAATGCCAAGCAATCCACTTTACTTATACAAGGTTACAGAATCCGGGGGAATTATCCAGCAGAGCTAGATTTAAGGGAGTTATACTTTAGATAAAGGTCATCTCACGTATCCGTAGGTATAACTTATTTATAAAGTCAAATGAGTCACAGTTGGGGCGCTGTTCCGTAACTTTCAGTGGGTTCGTTCACCGGTTCACCAACGGGATACAGCGGCGTCTGGGAGCAAAACAAGGGACCTTAATATAGAGTGTTAAAACAAAATTAGGAAATAGCATCCTAAGTTTATTAAATTTACCTTCGTATTTTTGTCACTCAGGATCAAGGTCTCGAGTTTTCTTGCCCCCCCTTAGAGCGGATCGATCAATGCGCAGCAAACACATGCCAGCAGCGACAAACAGCGCAACAAAGATGGAATCAATTGAAAGAAACAGAATACATCATTAAGCAAACGACGCTGTATCTCATGTTCAATTGACACTCATGCTAATGAACCGCGGCTTTAGTAATCTCCGCGACTCGCTCACCGCCTTGAAGCTCCCCGGCAGAATCCCCCACCACAGCACCTCCTATCTTCCCATGGCGCTCTAGCAGACTTTCAATCACCCAACCCAAATACCCTCAAATCGCGACCATGTTGTCAGGCGTTCTGGTCTTCAATCAAAAGGGCGAGAACCTTATCTTCCGCGCCTTCCGGAACGACTGTCGTCCTCGCCTCGCCGACGTCTTTCGCATCCAGGTCATCTCCAACGCTCAGGTTCGATCGCCAATCCTCACCCTCGGAAGCACAACCTTCAGCCATGTCAAGCATGAGAACATCTACCTGGTTGCCATCACAAAGAGCAATGCCAATGCTGCTCTTGTGTTTGAGTTTCTCTACAGGCTGATTCAGCTGGGCAAGGGTTACTTTGGCAAGTTTGACGAGGAGGCTGTCAAGAATAACTTTGTCTTGGTATATGAGCTCTTAGACGGTATGTTCAGCTACAACAGCTTAGCTTTACAACGGCGCTGACATTCCTAGAAATTATCGACTTTGGATACCCTCAAAATACAGAAACCGACACCCTCAAGATGTACATCACCACCGAAGGCGTCAAATCCGAGACCCGCCCTGAAAACACCTCCAAGATCACGATGCAAGCCACCGGAGCCCTCTCCTGGCGCAAAGCAGACGTAAAGTACCGTAAGAATGAGGCTTTCGTCGACGTGATCGAGGACGTCAACCTACTCATGTCTGCCACCGGCTCTGTCCTGCGCGCAGACGTTACGGGACAGATTATTATGCGCGCTTACCTTTCCGGCACGCCCGAATGCAAATTTGGCCTCAACGATCGTCTACTTCTCGATAACGATGGCTTGCTGAGCCTCCCGAGCGGAAATAAGATGGGTACAAAGGCGACAAAGGCAGCGGCTGGTAGTGTCACCCTTGAGGACTGTCAGTTCCACCAGTGTGTTAAGCTGGGTAAATTCGACGCCGACCGTATCATCAGCTTTGTTCCTCCCGATGGTGAATTCGAGCTCATGCGATACCGCGCAACAGAGAACGTCAACCTTCCCTTCAAGGTGCACGCCATCGTCAACGAAGTCGGTCGATCCAAGGTGGAATACAGTATCGGTGTCAAGGCCAACTTTGGCTCTAAGCTCTTCGCCACAAACGTTGTCGTCAAGATCCCCACGCCTCTGAACACCGCAAAGATCACCGAGCGCTGCACGCAGGGCAAAGCCAAGTACGAGCCCAGCGAGAACAACATCGTGTGGAAGATTGGTCGCTTCACCGGTCAGAGCGAGTATGTCCTCAGCGCCGAGGCTATCCTGACAAGCATGACGAACCAGCGGGCGTGGAGTCGGCCGCCCCTGAGCATGAACTTTAGCTTGCTCATGTTTACGAGTTCGGGACTGTTGGTGCGATATCTGAAGGTGTTTGAGAAGAGTAATTATTCAAGCGTCAAGTGGGTGCGGTACATGACGAGAGCAGGATCATACGAAATAAGGTGAGTTCTCCTATTCTGATTGACAAGCACAGCTAACAGGACAGATTTTAAATGCATATAAGTGGTAGAACATGTACGGCGTTATGGTATATCCCGGCAAAAGTCGAGCGGGCGGTTTCTTTAGCATCAAACCATTATCCAGTTCCTGTCCCTTCGTGATCATTCATCTTCAACTACCAAGACTCTGACACCTTGAAACCTTCCTCTATCTGCACCCTCTTGTTGACTCTTGATCGCAGCGTCGATCAAGCATGCGAAAATGTACGATGGATGTTCCTCCTCCCATCCCAGCGCCGAAAGGTTCCGCGCTTCGACGTAGCGTCTTGAGACTGCGTGCACGATATCTCCTAGCCTCTCCTGGTCATCCGTATTCTTCGTTCGCAGACCTTTCCAAAGAGCATCTCGTGTTCGTATCTCGCTCATCTTGACGTTCTGTCTACCGCACGGCTTACACCTCCCCGTGCAATCATCCACGAGGTACAACACCTCCAGACCCTTCTGGATCGTGCAAGCGAAGAATGCAACCTCTTCAAGCCCTATTTCGCCATACAACCCTGTCGCCCACGTTTCGGAAACGTCAATTGCGATCTTTGTCGCATTCTGTAATGCCGTTGCTATTTCCGGCGACCATTGGTTCTCGAGGATGTCTTTGATTGGCGGTGGTACGAGGAGCGTTTCCGTCGCTAGGTCGTTGTGGTCGGATGGCTCCTCTCGGAAGCGAAGCATAAGAACGTCGGATGCAGGGACGGAGACCTTTCGGGCTCTGCCGGGGAGATGGATCTCGTTCATAGCCTGTCTTGCCTCTGTCTCTCTGATGATTTGGTCGGCGAGACGGCTGATTAGCCTTGATGTAGCGGTTGCGTGATACACGCTTGGATCGAATGCAGCTTTTGACCTGACGTTCTCAAGACGGTCGAGAAATACCATCTTTTTGTAATTGTTGAGCTTGGCTTCTCCTGCTTTATCCTTCCTCTGTGTCTCGAAAGCTCTTTCAGCACGCTCGTCGCCCTTCCATGATGGAAAGCAGACGTCAAAGATGTGCATGGCTGGTCCGGGGTGTGTGTAAGTCTGCCATATCTTCATCTGCAACTCCAGTGGGAGATTACCAAAGTGTTTGAAAGCCATTTCGATTCACGTTAATTGGCAGTAAGTTAGGAGTAACCCTCGACATTTATCTCTTGTATGGAAGTCTTGTTCTATCAGTATTTGCTGGTATTCTGACCACCGGCCGGGATATCACGTCAGCCAGTCTCAGCGCTATCAGAGTAAATGATATGAATGGGCAGCAATGTGTTAAGGCTGATCTGAGATTTTGAGTCTTGACAAATGAAGCCTATTAAACGCAAATACTGAACGAAAAGTATTACGTGTGCCGAGAATATTTATGTTTGGCACCCTACACGCAGAGACTGAGATGCTGGATCGTGAGATGAGATGTCAGCAACTTCAATCTTATCAGCGCTTACTACTAAGTGTGTTGGCGATACGTATTGGCATTGCGCCGCTCCTGACTGATCGGCCATCACAACGAATCGCAGGGCTGTTAAGATTTGGCTAGAGAGCATGGCAATGTCGCTGCAGCCTTGGTCATGTCACTCAGCTCCTGAGTGATCAAACTATGCTCCTCTCCTTTAAACAGTCTCCCATTTTCTTTCTCACCAGTCTCCGTGCGTTTTGTGAGCGGCCCGGCTATGTTCGCCGTGACACGAATGTGCAGCGGAGTTCGGCCTACCGATGTGTGTAGCCGCGTATCTCTACCCCGAGTCCTTGAAGGCTGCTGAAGCCGTCACGGGGCATCGTTTCGACTTCGTAAGTATCAGTTGGTCTGGTTCCAGTTGCTTCACTCAAGTGAAATGCCGTATGTCTCTGATCAATCCATTGTAATATACCCGTATCAAGAGGGTACTGCCTTGGCTCCAGGTCAGACCGGCTCTCTCAAAAAGTCGTTTCGCAAGTTCCGGCCGGATTGCCGGGGACGTGGAGGTCGTTCGAAGTCCAATGACAAAGGATAGAGCGTGTAGGAGTGGCTGCTCAGCTGAAGCCCCGGTTGAGGTTACAGCTGTCGATAGATCGCGTGTTCCCGACTTTTCAGCATGAAGCTATGGTGAGAGCCATTGCGCTGTAAAACTTCGTTGTCTGATCCGGCTTGCATAGGTCTCAAGTATCACAGATCCGATAGTGAAGATAGATGATCCTGAGTGCGTAGAACATATGAGCTGGTGATTACCTCTGCAACTTGCCAAGTAAACCACTTACAGTATGCACCGAGCACCATGAACTTGAGCGTTTGATCTTGTAATTACTCTTCCTTCAGCTCTGCTAGTTGTCAAGACTAAATTCGGCTGCTTCCTACCAGTGTCACCACCTCGAACGACAACACATTTGTTGACAAGGTCTATCAGCCTCCGACGAACGCAGAAGCAATCGGGAGGCACAGCAGTACTTCCCCATCCTCGGAATGGCAGTTAAGGAATATCCTTGTCTTGATGATCAATCAGCCTTCGCTTGGACGTTCTCGGGGAGCCGGAGGTGGACTCCGGTGGGATGGTGTTGCGGAGCGTCGCTCGTAGTAGCATATGTACAAGGTGACAATGACCTTGTATTGTGGATAAATAGCTCTTGTGGCGCTGTTGGTTAGTATATTTCACCGATGGATGAGCCTGTATGAGGATGTGGTGTTGAGACAGCATGTTGCAATATGGTCGGAGGAACTCAGCCCCTTGGAACCTCGAGTATCCCCAAATGACTGATCATGATTCTATAATCCTCGGAATCGCGTGGTTAATGTTCTAGAATTGCTGTTGTGCATCGTGGCCATGAGGCTGGATGTGATACAGACGGTAGCAATATTCAGCCTCAGCAACTAGCTCTGCGCCCTTAACTCAAGTCGTTTAGACGTGATATCCACTGATCATCGACACTATCTCTATACCTTCCTGTTTAGTTTTTGAGTGATCAACCTGCAGCCATTCACATAGGCGTCCTAGTCAGGACTACAGTTCCGAACTCAGTTCTAGACCAGACACTTTCCAAGACCGACGTCATAACCCACCCAAATCCATTTCTTATATTCTCCGACGGGTCTTTAGTCAGACCTCGATAGCTAAGCGCTGACTAGTTTACCATGACCGAAACGGTTGCGCACCCCGAAGCAATATATCTCCCAGCCGCGGGACAATGGCCCAAAGACAAGACCCTGACGACACCTATCGCGGGATGCAATTTACTTGATTGGCCCTGTCGTCGGCTGCAAACCCACGGTGATCCAGAAATTCCCGTGCCCGACATGGCCAGGGCAACACAATCATGAGAAAGCCATGTGTTTAGTGAGACCTGAGTAAGCCCCATAACATCTGGGTCTTGTTAGCTTCCGCCCAAAGCTAGAAAGTACTTTGCTCTACTAGTAAATCTTGCTTTTCCGCGGCATATAGTTACATCGGCTGTTACTATTCTCAGCCAAAAATCATGCCACCGTGAAATAATGATGCAAGGTTGACGAAAGAGCAATTGCTCCCAGTGGCCGAGAAATGCCCAAATGCCACGAGCTTTCCACGAGGTTCACCGTGTGAAACTAGCCAATTTAGTGGTCGTGTCACTCTTGGGCATCAATGGGGTCATTTCCCTGATAAAGTTGATGACTCCTATTTGCGGAGAACCTCGCGTCCAACTCCAACGCCGAACAACTGGGTCATTAACTTAGCCTGGGCCTCGCTTCCAGCCTCTTGAATTAAGATTCGTCGCACCATTACTGTTTAAGCAGTGTTCCACCGTTCGCGGGAGGGCATTTGGTCTGGTCTAATTGGTCTGTTGGTCAGTGCTGAAGAAAATGTCATGCCTCCTTCAGCCCTATGGGCTGGTATCTGTATAAGCGATGGTCGGGACCCTGCAGTTGGCCTAGCTCGTGATACGATTTAGGAAAGCATAAAGAGGCCCTCTCGTCTCTATTTGAGTTTGTCTGGGGTTGAGTGTGTTGTTAGACATTAAGTGGTTCATCATTCAGTCCACTGTTTCCACATGTTAATAGCAGTCCTTGGCCGTGTTCCTTATATATAAGACTTCATCTTCCTCGATAGATGGCCTTCTGTTGCGCTCCCCTATTATTACTTATCTGATGGAAACCTTATTGGTCACATCAATCACGCATACGTCCCATCTAGGCTTACATAGCTTTCCTGTCTTGACCAATAACGACCTACATAGACTGTGATATTATTCACCAGCACCTCGCTTCAAGTCCAGCCTGATCCTGCTCTACGGATCACGACACCTTGCTTCTTCCAACGACACTCTCGCCTCCCCGATCACGCAGCCAGATCCCATCTACTCGATCGTATTCCAGCTGAAGCGCCCTCCCGAGACATACATGTGTACCACAGCAATGTGTATCGCCCACTACCTCCACTACCACCATGTGCCCCCTTGCTACCGCCCAACAGGCCTGAACTACTACTACTCGTATTGTGCCGCTGCTTACTACGACCGCGTCACCAGCCAGCCCCTCGCACCGTGTAGCAGCGTCTCAACCAGCTCTCCCCACGGAGACCTCAACGACCCATGCACCATGAGCCAGTGTCTAATTGACCCGGGCTGTCGCTCTGGAGCATGTCGACTCGCTGATCTCAACGGGCAGTGGAAGTGCTGCATGTGCGGGAGGCGGGGGAACTTTGATCGCCAGTGCTTCAATGTTCGAAATGCAGATGTGAAGATGTACTGCACACATCAGATTTGCGATAACTGCACAACGGACGAACCTTGAAGAGGCGAGTCCTTAAGGCCGAAGAATATCGGCCTCCTCATGGGACTTGAGCTGCAGCTGATGTCTCGGCTGCATATAGTCCGGTGCTGTGGATGTCTGCAGGTGTAGCCCAAGAAGCCACATGTGCGAATTCATGCAGGCTGCATCTCATGGCGCTTCCATTCCGGTAGGTCTATTATTATCGCCTTTATTGTTGTTTTGGTTTGCTGACTACATGCAGATTTGATCGTCATGTTGCCAATATCGGTGATTCACAAGGGAAGCATCGACGAACTTCTGCAAGAGAATATCATGGGATCAAGGACAGTCGAGTAACACTTTCGGCACGAGTATCGACAACCAATCGAGGTTTCACAGTGCGGTACATTCCGAGGTCGCCCTGTCATGACGAAGGAGATACTTTCTCCTCTTACGATATATCACAAGCTCGCGGGGATGGTGGAATCATACTCGTCAGCTATACTACAACCCAAGCCTACTTGCCATACTTTCGAGCTCCTAACTCCGCCCGCCTGGCACCGATACTCACAACTTCCTCGAGATTTGGCAGCCATGTCCGCCCTCGGGTTCTATCGCGGTTGGAGTTGCGCTGATGGCATCTTGATGAAAGGGTAAGGAGAGCCGGTTGAGGATAGATCGGAAAGGCTGGAAATGCTGGGATACATAAAACCCATTATCTCTTGAGCCTTTCTGCGAGATGTGAAATAAAGTCACCATCACAACAAAGCAATGTCAACGGCCACATGTCGAAAAATCGAAATCTCGTGCAGAAACTCAAACATCATGTGCCATCGAATCACTTTCCGTCTCGCATGCGAGCATGTCTCAACACACATAAGTTACTGTCCGGTCGGCCTCTCTCACCGCCGCCCCTGCAGCAACACGACCAAGCAGACCGTCCCATACCCTCCGCCGTCGGGCTACACGCTGCCCAAGTGTCCACTCGCCGACTGCCCCTTTGAGGCCAAGAATCAGGCCTGGGACTGCTGCTGGTGCGGAAAGACGTGGAATGTTGGTGGGCGGTGCAGCTGTGTCATGATCGGCGAGGGGGGCACGTATCGGTGCGAGCATATCTGCTGCAAGTCGTGCATTGCGTCTAGAGATTATTTCTCCTAAATTGGTATGCGATGCGAGAAGGAGATACCCTTGGATGGTGAATCACGAGTTGGTTCCAGAAGGTCGTTGGAGATAGTTGTCAACTCTTTACCACTCTCATATCTCCGCCCAAGTGAGACTTCCTGTCATGTTCACATCACGATCTCCTCAACGATCCCCTTCGGCTCTCGTTTTCAGTCGACAGGCATTATCCCAGTAGATCAGTTCATATCCGCATCAAGTCGGAGACTTGCGTCGTGACCATTGGCTTCTCGTCAAGTCCTCCCGAGGCTGGCATGTTCCGTTCCACCAGATCACGTCTGCCTGCATTAGACCACCAGGGGTCTAAATTGAGATGTGAACAGGAACGGATGGGATGGTTCGATCGCGCTGGGCTGGTAGAAACACAAGATCCTGTGCCTTTTTGTGGGTTGTAGGTGTAAATGTGTTCCCTTGTCGAATGAGTACCCGGTGCCAAGGTCTCGCAGCCAGGCCAACCTCATCTATTACCAATAGATATCAGGTACACTCGAACATCGTGCTCTTGCACCAATACGTCGTCACCTTCACCCACACCAGATCAGTAATCGTAAAGCCAGAGTACCGGGTTCATCACATCTCATCACCATCGATCTCACAATCTCAATGTTGTGCAACCACACTATCCCCCTCTATGACAGCCTCGCTACCAGGCTTTGACCTGTGGCGTCCTATAAATGACCTCGGGCCCCGTTACACAAGACCCATCAGATCACATTCCGAGACATTGAGCCTGAAATTTTTCATGTCTCTGCCTCATCGGAGACTTGATCATGGAACACAGCGTACACTCCCGATGATGCAGCACTCGAGGACACGATCGATGGGGCTGCGCTCTGCAGACGCCTCAACCCAGAGCGTGCAAATTGTATGGATGAAGTCCAAATGTGCATATCCTGGTCTCTGAGTATGAGAATTGCTTCGCTGATGGGGAGGAACTAGGCCTGCGGCTCCAAGAAGTCGATGTGTCTAGGCAGTTTAGTCCGTTGGTGTATAAATAGTCCCCAAGATGAAGCTATCAGACCAGAAGGAAATCCTCAGAACAACTGCTTCTCCTCAGAACAAGTGCTTGTATTCTCAGGAACAAAACAGTCACAATGTGTCACGGACATCCTCGACACCATCCCTGCGCCCACACATCCATCAACTGGCACTACTGCCCGTCGGCGCTCATCGATCTCGAGACGGGTTATGAGACGCCGTGCAGCAAAATATCATTCGCGGCAGCCCAGCCCACGACGTCCGACTGCCCGCTCCAGAACTGCCAGTTCAAGAGCAAAGGCGGAAGCTGGACGTGCTGCTCGTGCCAGCAGGGTCCAAACACTCAAGGATGGTGCACGATGCCCATGAGCAGAATGACCATGAACCCCGAGTCCTTCTCGGTCGAGTCAGTTGAGACAACCTGTGATCACGGCTGCTGCAGCAAGTGTGTTCAATACTGCAAGTCCCCTGCATCTGTCCATATTCATAGATATAGAACTGACACACATAGCCTCGAGCCGTGATGCCTCGCCTGAGATGACCTTTTCTGAGATCCGCAAGGGGTCAGCGTCGCGCAAGTTCGGGTACAGCAGCGCCACCAAATCTCATCGTCGCGGATCAGCCTTTTCGCTTCCTGCGTCCGGGGAAGAGTCTACGCCGTCGCCATCGACGTCAAAGTCGAGTTCCGCCAGCTCGGGATATAAGGTTGGGGTGGAGTACACGTCGAGCAAGGCCAAGTCGAGCAAGAAGAGACACAAGAGTAAGCGATGAGTGGTTATTGGTACTGGTACTAGTACTAGTACTAGTATTGGTATATGTGAGCGTGTCTGTGTGCATCTGATGGTTGACTGTCATTGTTTATTTGTATTTCTGTATCAGCAGAGCGTCGTGTTCCGGTCTCGGCAGCTTATTACAATAAATAGACGTGGGCTTCACTCTTTTATCACCAATTTATCTAAGATATACTCTTGCCTACAGCATCAATCACATCATGATGAAGTCAGACAGACACCTCTCACTGTTCGCCAACCTCAATCTCAGCTCCGCTCACACAAAGTCGAATAAACTTTTCAGGCCAAGCCACAGCCAGGCCCAAATCAGTCCACCCTGCGGCCCGAGATGCGTCCAAGCGAGGGGGAAGCTATCGGCTCTTTTTATTCTTGTCCAAAGGGCCCCTTCAAAGGCCACGTGCGAAAGAAGCATCCGGTTCCCGTCCGTCCGTTTATCGTTGGGCCCTTGATGAAGAACTGAGACGAGACGAGGCAAGGGTCGATGATGATCTGCAAAAGTCTTTTTTGAGTTTTGGGCTGAAACATGAGCCCAAGGGCTGGCGAACACGCTAGATTGAAATGGTATTTGAGGCCTGGCAATACATTGATGAGTCGGAGTCGTCGGTCTTTACTTGATGGCTTTGACTTTTGAAGGTATGTCGATAAGATGCTTGATTCAGCTATGATCGTCGTATCCAATTCCTTCACGGTTATAATACATGGATAATGTCAACACCCACCAAAATGCGTAGTCAACGCCACATCAATCAATCAAGAGTCCTACCGTCCGTCCTCAACAAGTGCCATTCATTTAGTTAGTCAACGGCACCTCCGACGACGCCTCAGGCCGACCGAGATGAATCTGGATCTCAAATCGTTAAACCGGCAGTGAAGATTAAGTCTGACAGTACAACTGTGATGACTGCTCGAGATGCATGCATATCTGGCGTGTGATGCTAGGCTACAGCAATACGAGATCCGTGAGGTGTGCTATCGTCAGGAATACCACCCTCCCAAATGTCACAGTCGTAATCCAAACCCAAACCACGTGTGATGTGATCGACATCGCCCATCCCATCCCATCCCATCTC
>JABFAI010000116.1:0-19794 GCA_013266175.1 Fusarium gaditjirri | reverse complement strand
GACTAGTTTACCTATTTAGAAAACCTAACTATTATACTAAACCTCATTTTTAAAAATTCCTACTTATATCTCACTTAAATAATACTAATAAAATACCTGTTTATAGATGTTATTAAAATTTGATTTAGATAAAAGTTTCTTAATAAGACACTTATCTGTTTACTAGATACATGATATAGATATTAGGTCTAGGGTATGTTGATTAAAGTAATACTAAACTAAGCACTTAAGGCTATGAGGTTAAATTTTCAGCTACCAGCACAATTGACGAGGACACCGTATCTTTTCCACAACATAAGCTTCCGCCTACAAATCTTCCATGATGATTAATCAATCTTATTTCAAGCCGCCCCATGGCAAGGTGATAATCACTAATGTTGTCCGTCATAGACCAAATCAGGGCACATTTATGCAACTTTCTTCAGCTTCCAAGTCTACCAATCAAGTCAAATAGAACCGAACATAACTCACTTCATTGCCCACTTTCAGCTAGCTCAAGCATGGCTTAGCGGCTCTAATCCCTACTTTTCGTAGATTGGTGTCCACTAGATCCCTAATCCGCCGCCGGGCGACAGTCTTGGCATGACACTAGCTCCAGACGGCGTTAGGTTATCATGAGTTCAGGTCCAAAGCGGCTTAAAAATCCTCAACCTCGCTCTTCTTCTGCCTTTACCCAGAAAATCCATCTATTCCCAATCATCCTCACACCAAAGATGTCTCAGCCTCATCCTCTTATTCCTCTGTCAGTTGACGAGACAAACCTGGCCCGGGATGTTATTCGGGCTGCTTATCCTCAAAATGTCTTAAAGTTCCGGGTCATTTACCTTGAGGAGCCGGCGAAGGAGGTTCTAGCGCCTTACTTGGATCTTGAGCATGCTGGAAAGGTTACCAGCTCTACACCCAGACCAGCTCGTGAGGCTCGAGTTCACTTCGACACAGCTCATGGTGGCAAACCTCCACAATCGCATGAGGCTATCATCAACCTGAACACAAGAAAGATCAAGCAGGTTGAGTCTATCCGCGCTGATGCCCAAGCGGCGTTCACAAGGTATGGCAGACCCTTCCACGGCATTCCAAGCTTTATTAGAGACTAATTGGTTCCTATAGCGAAGAGCTCGATGACGTGCGAATTATCTGCCGAGATTCCCCCGTCTTCAAGGAGCGCATCGCCAAGTTCAACCTCCCCCAAGGCTTCGAAGTCGTCGTTGAGCCCTGGCCCTACGGTGGTCTCGACGCAGCTGACGACCCCAAACGCCGACATATGCAAGCCCTGATCTACGCTGCCAACAGCAAGAACCGCGAATGCAACTTCTGGGGATATCCTCTCCCCATCATCCCCGTCATCGACGCCGAGACCCGCGAAGTCATCCGCATTCACGAAGTTGCTACTGGCGGAGGCAATGATCCTCATACTTTCGCTGAAGGCGACTACGCCAAAGTCAACATCGATCACATGAAGCCTTCGGAGTATGTCCCTGAGCTTCTGCCCGGTGGTCTGCGCAGAGATCTCAAGGAGCTCAACGTCGTGCAGCCGTCTGGGCCTAGCTTCAATGTTGAGGATTCGAACGTGATTAATTGGCAGAAGTGGACTATGCGAGCGACGTTCAATCCCCGCGAGGGTGCGGTGCTTCATGATGTTCGTTTCGACGGCCGAAGTGTTCTATACAGACTGTCAATCAGTGATATGACTGTTCCTTATGCGGACCCTCGCCCTCCGTTCCACCGAAAGCAGGCTTTTGACTTTGGTGATGGAACGCTTGGAGATGCTTGTAATAACCTCCAGCTCGGATGCGACTGTCTGGGTGTCATCAAGGTGAGCTACACGGATGCTCTTAGATCCTTTTGGAGTGCTTGGAGTGCTGACAAGCCTGTAGTACTTTGATGGTGTTCTTGTCGACCATAGCGGTACAGCACGCACTACTAAGAATGTTATCTGCCTCCACGAGCAAGATAATGGTATCAACTGGAAGCATACAAACTGGCGTACTGGTCGAGCTGTTGTAACACGCAGGCGAGAGCTTGTTGTTCAGTTCATCATCACGCTGGCCAACTATGAATATATCTTCAACGTAAGCCATGTCTCCTCTCATTATGACGAACCCACTGACACAGCACCAGTACATCTTCGACCAAGCAGGGGCCATCACAGTCCAAGCCCGCGCCACCGGCATCGTCTCCTCCGTCCTCATAGAAGAGGGCAAGACTGCTCCATGGGGCAACGTCGTAAGCCCCGGCATCCTCGCTCAAAACCACCAACATATCTTCTGCGTGCGCATCGACCCCGCTATCGACGGCCACAAGAACACCCTTGTCCAGACAGAATCTCTCCCCATGCGCATCGACGCCCGCACCAACCCCAACGGCAACGCCTACCAGGTCGTCACAACACCAGTTACAGCCTCAGCAGGTCTTGACGCGAACCCCTTCACAGACAGAACCTTCAAGGTGCAGAATATGGATAAGCTTAATCCAATTAGCGGTCAGCCCGTGGGATATAAGATCCTTGCGCCGGTGACGAGGCCGTTGCTTGCGGATCCAAATTCTACGCAGGCGAAACGGGCGAGATTTGCGCAGAGGCATCTTTGGGTTACTAAGCATCGTGATAATGAATTCTATGCTGGTGGGCGATATACGCTGCAATCGGTCTCGGAGGTTGAAGGCGTTGCGGATGCTGCTGACAGGAACGATGATGTTTTTCAGCAGGATATCGTGCTGTGGAGTGTATTTGGTTTGACCCATAACCCCAGAGTAGAAGACTGGCCAGTGATGTAAGAGCAAATCTTGCGCCACGTTTATTATTAGTCTTGCTAACCAATAACAGGCCCGTTGAGATTCTTGATCTCCATATCAAGCCTGCCGATTTCTTCACGGCGAACCCAGCTATTGATGTGCCTGGCAGGAAGAACTTTACATCTCAGCTGACAAATGCCGAAAAGGTCGAAGAGGCTTCATGCTGCGCGGATAGCAAGCCTCGTCTGTAGAACTGTTTGCGTGGATAGAGAGGGACATGTACTTGTATGGTGGTGGGTGTCGTTTATTGCAGGCCGTTGAGCATGAATTGAGAGTGGGCGCAGATCATTGCCTCCAGAATTTACAACATTTATATCATCAAATGTATTTAAATAGGCAACTTCCTCTTAAGCGGCTCTGCTCGTGGTGAAATTTATATTTAGAATTGAGTAATGTTTACCTTGTCTCAAGCATAACACAAGAAAAGCACTGAGAAATGTCTGCGGTTGGAGACAATTGATGTTACGTCTCCGACTCTTTGGTCGTAGAGCTGGAATAACTAGTATTGGGCTGGAATAAGATGGCTGCATCTATGAGTCATCCGAAATTCCTCTATTAGAACGACTTCCCGTTATTTACCGTGGCGAAGATAATGAAGCTGTTATCCAGGCTCGCCTGGATCGCTTGGCTTAGAAAACGGCCGACGGCCGACGGGCACGACCTTTCTCCTTTGGGTTTAGGTAGACAGCGATCGACTAAACTCGATGTAGCATTTCCAAGCGATGGACTCACTGGGAATATCGGGTCACCAGCCTGTTCCCCACGGGGTATGACTTGACATCTGCATCTTCGACTGTCGAATTGTGAGGTGATCTGTTGCTATCATAATATGTTTCTAATTAAGCGGGAATCTCCGGCGGTAGGGAATTAGTCTCACAAAGGTGGCTACTCATGAGTTGCTGACCTCGTTGACGTTAATGACCTCCCAATTATACACCGTTTGAAGCTGGAGGCCGTTAACCATCCTGGTCGAAAGGGGCGATGGATAGCAATGCTCACTCATGGAAAGATAAAGGGCTCTTATACAGAATACTTCTAAACTAAAATAAACCAGCCTGATGTAATTACAGCTCAAGTTATGTGTCACCTAGACCTCTGTATCTATCTTGTTGATCTTAGAGTCATTATCGTGTTCTCCAACCATCACCCCGCTGGTTTCCTCGACTCCACTAACAAACAGCGCGTCTTCATCAAACGTAGGCCCCTTGAAGTTATGCCTTCCATCCACGAACCATTGAATGGAAGAAACAATAATGATGGCGGCAAATGCGACCACGGCGTAGTTCATGTTGGAGGCTGTAACATCGCTAACGGGAGGGAATAGAAGGAAGATAGTGATGACGATCGTGTAGGCGATACCAACCTGGATTCAAAGGTTAGCAAAGTCACAAGCATTAAGTATTCGCTTCGGGTGTACTTACGAGATTGCAGATCCAGCCGAGCCATTCTGGCAGCACAAAAGGTCGATTATCCAGCAGTCCCTTGCGTCCTTGGAGACAGTTGATGGCAGGAGTGACGGCATATGAGATGGAGAGAGCTATAACAGAAGCTGATAAAATGGCGTTTAGGGCACTAGTTGATCCAAGATAGACGAGTCCAAAGATGATGACGATCGCGTTGGTGAGCAAGAGTGCGTTGACCGGAATGCCCCATCGCTGGTCTACCTTGGCGAACACTCGGGAGAAGGGCAAGCCTCCATCACGAGCAAAGGCGTAAAGGATACGAGTGCTTGTGGCCATGATACCAAGGGTGCCAAAGACAAGGCAGATCATAGGGAAAAGTAGCAGGCAAACAGTACCAGCCTTGCTGTTCGTCGCTTGAAGGTAGATCTCAACAAGCGGACCGGTTGGGGAGGCGACGACTGCGTCTACGTCTTTGATGACAAAGAGAAGACAGACAAGGAAGGCAAAGCCTGTAACTAGGCCCATGGCAACACAAGCAACCATGATACGAGGTCCGCGAATGCAAGGCTGGGGAATCTCTTCGATCATATGCGCAACGGCATCGAAACCTGTGAGTCCAAGTCCACCCTGCAGCAGACCTAAAAGGAACGCGACACCCCCAGGCCAGCCAGTAGAGTTGATGAATTCACCAAAGACAAAACTGGCTGGCTGGAAATCAGGAGCGCTAGTGGCCAAGACAGTGATGGTAGTAGCAAGGAGACCGCAGACAGACCAGATCAGAGCGATCTTTGTCATCATCGGTAATCCTGAAGCCAGGAACAGGTTGAGAAAGAACCCGAGGAATGTGTATAAGAGGAAAAGCAAGAAGTACTGCCATCGTGTCGGCGCGAAGTCGGGGTCGTACAGGGTGATGATGCCTAGAAACAATTGCCCACCCAAAACACCACCAGAAGCAGACAGTGCAACCCATCCACTAACATTAACCCAACCAGTAACCCACGAGACAATAGATACCCATTTCGGAGGCGATATGATAGCTGCCCAGTGATATTGCCCAGCACTGGTAGGATAACAGGAAAGGAACTCGGCGTTTGAAACAGCGAGCGACAAACTACCCACTCCAGCGGTGACCAGTCCCCAAATAACAGCTGTAGGACCACCGCTAGGCAGACCAACAGATAAACTCGACGCAAGGGCAGTCCAAGAATTGAGGATGGAAAAGGCAAGGCCAAGCATGGAGACGAAGGAGAAATTTCTCTCTAGCTCCTGCTTGTGGCCTAGCGCTGCGAGCTGAGCGGCATCGCGTGCGAGATCAGCGTCGTGGTTCTTCATATTGCTGAAAAGACACTGGGAAGAAGAGTGAAGGGTGATGAGTTCGACATGGAGAAAGGGATGAGTGTGGATTTTGAGGTCTTGGACAATGGATGAGTTGATCTAAAGACGGCGGATGGAGATATGCTATTGGTTAGTTGAGGTTATATGATTGGGCGAATCTAATCGGCCGTCGGGCGACGATAAGAGTGATAGTGGTTGTGGGGAGATGATCCACTGCTTATCAGAGATTGCGGGGGAGCTACACGAGTTTTGGTACGAAGTAAAAAATTACCAAAGTATTAACTTTATATAATAAAAAACAGTCTATAACGTTAATCCTTTAATAATAGCTAGGTCTAATTCTATTCAACTAAGTTATCTTAGGTATGGTATATCCTTCTCTTTACGACTCTTCCCATCGCATATCCTTCTTCACTGCAATCGTACCCAACGGAATCTCATCTACAGCCACCCCCTTCGAGTGCTCCACTACCGTATTATGCTGATTGCGATATGTCTCCGGCCACAAAACAGGCTCCTCTGCCGAATCATTATCATGCAGTCTGCGAAATGGTCCATCCTTGACAGGACCTTTCTGTCTGTCTGTTGATTTTTGGCCGCTACCTCCAATGGTGATGATTCCTTCTTTACTGCGATCTTGAGTGGTCTTGGTTATGAAACGACCGAAGAGGACGTATAACAGTGGTTGCATAGTGGGGAGACAGGCGCAGAGGAGGCCGACGGATGGTTCGATGACTGTCCAGATCCAGGGTGTCGAGATGAGTTCTGTGCATGTCAGTTAGTATGGCATCGATCGGCATCGAAAGAGGTGAGATACTTACTGGTGAAGTCTGCTTCTTGCCCGGCTTGGAGGAGGGCGACGATGTACTTCAATCGAATGCAACTGATAATCACAATCCTATGCAAAATAAGTACATTCCTTCTTTCAGATTCCCCGAGGTACTTACAATCCACCAAGGAGAAAGATTCCCGCGATAGCAATCTTCTGCGACCTCGGTACCTGGACCCTCGACACCTCAAAAACAGGCAGCGCGATAATCATAGCGTCCATCACAATATTCGGGATCGAGTTGCCGATGAAAAAGCGATTCTTATCTAGGCAGGTACCTCCTTTCATGAATGGCTTCCAAGCTTTATCTACGGGCGAGCATTGGAAGATGGAGGCGAAGATGATGCCTATCCACCACGAAAAGGTCATTCCTCCGAGGATGTAGCCGCCGATTCGCATAGACTTTGTTGGGAAGATGCGGTAGTACATTAGAAGAATGCCGACTTTTATGGTGCAGAGGACTGTGCCGTAGACAAATTCGGTTAAAACCAGACACTGTTTACGAGGAAAGCTGTTAGATAAACTCGAATTGCGACGGTGAGGATAGTTACATACCAATTGAGCTCGCCCAAGGCGATTCGGGTCTTGCATCATGTTGACCGCCAATGGTTTGCCAACGCCGCCATAGGTTACAGCTTGAATCAGAATTAGTTTCGCTACATCATGTAATTCAATTCTGCAAGGGAGCCTACATGCGATTGCAACTCCAGCAGTCGCCCAGAGCAATGGCTTGAGGTCTCATCAGCGCTTCGTGGCGGAAAAGGATCGAGAAACCGCAAATCTTACCAATGATAACAGTATCATGAAATCGTCACGTTCGAGGGCCATTCGCTTTCGATGTCGAGCCCATACCCTAATGGCCACAACTCCGAGGGCAAAGGGTATAGAGATTGCGCTTACTATGATGAGAGAAGGCCCTTCATTGTGGTTCAAGATGTCAGGCGGAAGAGATGGAGTGGAATTATTGCTAGACATATTGCCGACGGTAATAATGAAGCTGTGCAAAGAGACTAAGACACCAAAACAGCTAGGAAAGAACCTGGGGACCGAAGCGTGAAGTATGGTTTGGACTTCCAGCTGGCTATGACCAAAATGGGAGTAGAATTAGGGAAAGCATCAAAACAGCCAATTCCTGACTCTTTCGCGGGCTAACGGCATTCGCAGGAACAGATCCCACTGCGAGTGCAACCCTATAAGCCCCAATCAACGGTCCGGTACGAAACCCGCGGCGTTAGTGTGCGGAAGAGACAGGGGGTGGAAACTCTAAATCGAATGTTGGCCCATCGAACCGCCGAACCTCACCTCACTTCCCCTGAACCAACGTTCTCGATCAGTCAAGCTTTTGCTTCTGTGGAGATGGGTACATGGATCCATTATGAGGATCCACGTGGACTGCTTTATCGGCTGTTTTCTGCAGTACGACAACAGCGTGCATCATGATACTGTGGCTAATTATAAGAAGTGTGCTTGGTCCCTTTTATGGTATGAAACAGCCAGCCACATCAGCTCAGAAGTGCAAGTAACACTGAAGATGAGCGAAAAACCAGTTCTTCTCTTCGTCCACGGAGCATGGCATCCCCCAAAGTGCTACGACCCCATAAAGTCCGCCCTCACCAACCTCGGCTACGAATGCATCATCCCGAAGTTACCTTCAGTAGGCCCTGATAGTCACGGCGTGACGTGGGAAGCAGACAAAGCGAAGATAATCGAAACAGCAGAGCCGTTCTTCAACCAAGGCCGTGAAGTCGTTCTCATCGCTCATTCCTACGGCGGCATTCCCGCGACTGCCGCCACGGAGGGTCAAGGCACGGAAGAGCGTGCGAAGCGCGACTTAAAGGGTGGATTTCGCTCGATTATTTTCTTAGCTGCGTTTGCTATCCCGGTCAAGGGCTGGGATCTCATCACGACGTTTGGTGGGGCTTATCCACCGTGGCTGCAGGCTGGCGCGAAGTACACAAAGGTAAGAAAGATCAAAGCGTTTGCATCATGTCGCTAATGATTTGTAGAATCAAATTACTAGGATGGCGGAAGGATCCCGTGAAAGCGTTTACAGTGGATGCAGTGAAGAAGCTATTGATAAGGCTTTAGCGGCTACGGAGCCGCATTCTCAGGATGCGTTCGAGACGAGCCTGGACTTTATCGCATCGGATATCACTATCCAGAAAACATACATCATTTGCGAAAATGATCAGCTTATCTTGTTGCCTCTTCAAGAAAAGCTTGTTGAGCAAACGCCTGGGACGAGGTCTGCAAGGCTGGCGGCAGGCCATAGTCCGTTCGTGGAGAAGACAGAGGAGACAGCAGAACTAATTGTGAAAATCGTGGAGGACAAATAGATTAGACAAGCATGACTCATGAAATAGAAACGAGACTATCAGTCCTAGTTGATAGGATTTAGCTCGTACTTGCAGGGCTGTAGTGCGTAACATGTCGGCGAACATCCGTGCGGTTCCGCAGATTTAGCCCGCGATTCATCGGTCCCGCAGATAGGTTCCGCAGCCACGATTCATGAACCCATCCAGGAGAAACAATAGTCCTTATCTATCCTGAAACACTTGCATCGTCTAATTGTTTCCCGTCGCAGCTCCCCAGATCCAAGCTGCCCAGCTTCCCAACACATACACGAACAGCGCAACGAAACAGGCTTTGCTAATCATTCTAGCATTCTTACCAGTGGGTCCCTGGCTCTTTTCCTTTCGGTCATTGATCATATCTCCCCGCAAGATCCGCTGCTTTCGCGAGAATTGCAGGATTTGAAGATCGGGAGCCCAGAAGGTGCCGATCAGCATTGCTAATGATTCAACGGTAGAGGCGGTGGCGAGGAAAACATAGACAATGGTAACTCTGTCGCAAGAGCCATCGTCGGCATCTTGGATGACACTGGCCAACGCTCGTATATAAACTCAATACTAGCGTCAAGCATGGCCTGATGAACCGTTGCACTTACCCTCTCTACGTATTCAAGACCAACAAACTTCAAACCTTGAAAGCGCTCAGTCGTTGCAGCAGCAAGCCCCATCAATCCCTGTTCCAAGCGATCAATCTCTGTACCGTCCCAGACCAAGTGCAGCGATACGATCGACGGTGGTAGTAGTCGAGTAATTGCATATCGGTCTTCCACTTCGAAATGGCGTGAAATGTTGAAAATAAGCTGCGTGTTCAAAAGCACATGTTCAAGCCTTTCAAAGTCTTGAAATGTAGAGTCGGGACGGTAGGAGGGAGACCTTTCAATCATGTCGCGATGGTCCAGGTGTAATGTCTCCAAACTATGCCGATAATCGCGCACCTTTTCAATGACATCTGCAGAGGAGGCTGGTATAGGGGGTTCGATGAATCTTTTGCGCTCGATACAAGATTCAATAACGAGCGACCGAAGGTCCTTGGCTGCGAAGGATAGCGTTTTACTGAGCTCTATGTGTGAGGTCATGTCTCCCAATCGCACGGTTTTGATCTTGGATTGGTCATCGAACGAGTATCCGGGCCTCTCCAAATAGAGAAAGGTGATACTGTCAAGCTGTTCCAAGTTTGGTGCTCTTTGGAGAATGAAAAACATATCTGCATACATCTCCAATGTCCGAAGATACGGGAGCTCTGTCACTTCTAAAGCTTCAAAAGCGGTATTTCGCATCATCCAAAACATGGAGTTGGACTTGTAAATGATGTGATCTAGCTTGGGGAGCAGTGCAATCACCACTGGGATGAGCTCATGGTGCAAAGCCCTGTAGAAGTTATCTGCCCGCATGTTAAAGCTTCGTGCTGGATACTCAAAGATTTCATCGGTAAAGGCTGAATTGAGCATGAATACATACTCTTGTTCCCCTGGCAATCTTGGTCCACGTAGAGACTCCCAAAAGTTTATAAATTGTTCTGCACGGTTCCGCCAAGCTTTCGCAATATCGATGCCCAGATTAGCGGCGCCCTGCTTCAAAGACAGTAGGGTTTGTTTGACATTCGTGTTGGAGTGTTTTGGATGGACGAAGATCATGCGGACCTTCTCAGCGAGGTCTTTGCGTCTTCCAACGGTGCGCATGAATTGGTTGAGTCTGAGGCCGTATGTATAACGCTCGGACAGTTCCGAGTCGCCATAGCCAGGTGCGAATTCATGGTAGAGGATATCCTCTGCAACAGCATGCAGTGTCTTGCAAGAGGTAGCAAGCGAGAATAAGGCGTATTTATCGATCGAGTACCATGACTTTTGATCGAGCTGCTGAGGTTCACGGCGTCGCTTTTGCTGGTGCGGGGTTCCGACACCCTTGACAGGTTGAAGGTCGCCTCGACAATGCAGACAAAAGTAGGAGAAGATTTCGGTGAGGATTTCTCGTGGGAGATGGACCAGGCCGGTTATCTTAGGGCTTACAAGCGACATGCTGGTAGGTGATCTTATTATGATAGGGACTGTGAGAAAGATATTGTTGCAGGTGGTGCAATGTTTTGCTGAGCGGGGTTAGCGTGTGAAAGACACCACTCACTCGTAGGACTTGTGTGTCATCATCACGTGTATTAGGACCCTCAGCTTTGATCTTATAGCCAGCAACCACCTGAGGAGTATATAACACTCAAAAACAAAATTCCAAAATACAAGGTACACGCAGACTCATATTTTCTCTGCACTCTTATATCTTTAGTCAACTATGAACTAACATCCTATCCCCAGCGTTCACCAATGCAACTCATTTTTAAAGGTTTAAAGCCACAGTATATATTAAAGAAATAACTCATAAACTCTGGGAAAATTGGCTATTTAGATTGCCGTCTTGAGTTATTGTTTGTAAGCACGGAAAACCGTTGGCATAGACTCATCCTCGGTATTAATAATCAGCTTACCAATCCGTCATTTGAAAGCCATACAGCCTCAATAACCACCTCATATAAAGGCGCCATAATGTCCAAGACCAACAATGAATGAAAGTTGTCAGTTAATTCCATATCTAGCCATAATGAAAGCTCTTGTTCTCAATACATCCCTAAAAAAGGCAATCGTGGAGGATGTCAATCCCCCAACTCCAGGTTCCCACGAGATTCTTGTCAACGTGCGCGCAATAGCACTGAACCCAGTAGATGAACTCTACGTTTCGTCGCCAATTGCAACTCAAGAGAAGCGAATTGTCGGCACTGACTTTGCTGGCGTTGTTGTTGAAGCTGGATCGGATATTAGTGACTTATCTGATCCCAGAGTCAAAGTCGGGACGCGAGTCGCTGGTTTTCTTCAGGGCGGTATGTACCTCATATGAAAATACTTACAATGAGACTGATACGACCAGCTTCATCCGTGAATGATCGACCCGGAGCTTTTGCAGAATACATCGTTGTTCCTTATGACCTTGTATGGAATGTTCCTGATAACCTAACCTTAGAAGAGGCTTCGACGATCAGCATGTGTGGCTTGACAGCTGCGCAAGCCTTATTCGGCCGCCTTGGTTTACCAAGTCCCTTTTCTTCAATTCATTCAGCCATGCCCACAGACGATTCCAAGATCACTAATCTTTTCATTTACGGATCGTCAACTTCGGTGGGACTATATGCTGCACAGCTCGCTCGCATTGTAGCCAAGGCATCTGGCATGTCTCTACGCGTAATAGGCGCCGCTAGTTCATCCAAGCATCAATTGCTCCAGAATGAGCCCTATAGCTATGACGTCCTTGTGGACTACAGAGATGAAGGCTGGGTTCAAAAGGTGAAAGATGCTACGAATGGGAGCGGCGTCGATCTTGCACTAGATTGTATCTCGGAGGGCCAGACAGTATATAACACCCACGAGACACTGGCTCCTTCGGCAAAGTTCGCTGTCATTCGCGGCCCAGTTGGTGGGCAATATGATCCAGCACCACTAACTGTAAAACCAATTCATGGCGCCGTCTGGGAAGGTCTCGGTGTTGAAGTTGGATACTATAGTAAGTGAATCAGCAATCTCCTTCAAATCACTCACGAGCTAAACCACATACTAACTATCTGGACCTAGACGCTGTTATACCAGAGAACCCAGATGCGCATGCGTTTGCAAAGAAGTTTTATAACTTCTTGAGTAAGCCGCTGCCATCTGGCAGGGCACAGCTTGAGCCCAATCCTGTGAGGCTTATGCCTGGAGGTCTTGAGAGAGTAGTACAAGATGGTTTTCGCCTTCTTAGTACTGGTACTGGCTTAGTTAGTGAGAGGCCAAGGATTGTGCGGCCAGAAGATTATATGCGCCCGGTTAGTGCTGAGAAGTTAGTTTATAGTCTTTGATTTGAACTTTGAAAGAAGAGTTGTGCTTAATCCTTTTACTCTTTAAGAATCTAAGTTTTCCGAAAACCAAACTTGAGAATCGGCAGTGGTCAATGCCTAGTAGAAACGCCGTACGTGCTATAAAATGAGATGTTGTTCTAGTATCGAGGAACAGTACAGTAGCTTTCGAGTAATGTAATTGTTCGGTCCACGCATCTCCTATAACGCGCCTCTCTTCGTTCCGGCATCTCTTTATATCGGCCCTGATTAGCCTGTAACATTTGCAGGCCCGTAAGTCCTTCACTGTTCTGGATATATCGGTCAACACCCAAGTCCATAAGATCTCCTGCTGCCTGGGGTACGTATTCTAGAGCCTCGTAATAAGGTTTGTCATGAGTTGGCACAAAGAACCAGCTCTCTATAAGGGAGTGCAATACTGTCTGTCCGTCTTCATCCACTTGATTGATGCCATGCTGACTGCTACGGACTAAAAGGCCCATGACGGCTGCGAAGTCTTCCAACTCATTACAGTGGGCTCTCTTTGTGAGGCAATGCATAGCTGTCCGGCCGAGGCGGTCTGGCTGGTCGGGACTACAGCCAAATTGTAATAGTATTCTTGTGTTGGAAAGAGCCGAGAATCTCATGTAGGAATGCTTAAATGAGAAACATAAGGCATTATGGCCTTGCTCGTCTGTGGTATTGATATTAACTGAGCAATGATCCAACAGGAGCTGTATGATTCTTTCGAAATCGCTTTCAGACGCACGATTGGAGCAGACTTCTTTCAGGATGACCGAGTGATCCCAAAGAGGAACATGCCACTCTTTGATGAAGCAGCTGACGAGTTCGAAATTGCCACTTGATAGGGCACATAGCAGGGCTGAGTTACCAATACTTCCGCTTTTCCAGTTGAGATCCCAACCAAGATCCTCAATCAAAAAGCGGCATGCATCCTCATTTCCGACCTCGGCAGCTACATAGATCAGAGTGCCATCTTGGCCGGACTTTTCTTTTTTAAGAAACCCCCTGCAAGATTTTGTTTGTGCTATAAGATTCAAAATACGTCTGTTTCCAAAGATTAAAGCCTCGAAGAGAGCACTTGGGAGATTTATGGCGGCAATGGGATCGGCGCCTGCATCGAGAAGCAAAGAAAAAATGTACTCCCGATGCCGTGTGCAAGCGATTGAAAGGGCCCTTTGTTTGGGGAAGCCCCATTTGGTCTCAACATCGCTTTCTCTATCATGTTCCAGACACCACTCAGCTAGGTTATCCAGACCCAAAAAGGCAGACAAAGGAAGCAGAGGTACAGCCTCGAAGTTCTTATAAGCTTCGGGTAGATTGTATAGGTGCTGCCACATGCGTCTGACCTTTGAATCCTTTTCGAAGAATCTCACGCCATGCTGCATGAATCGAGTAATGTCTTCCAATTGCTTGAAGTGAAAGCTCCATTCGTTGACAGCATAATTGGCTAATGGGAAATCGCTTGGTATGTAAGTGAGGTATTTGCATTCGATCCCTTTTCGAGAGTTGATTCTTTCGAGATATTGTAATAAGATAATTGTAGCGTGCTCATGGAGCTGGGGGATTGCGAGGCCTAGTGTCTGTGAACCGAACCGGAAGTCGAACTTCATCAGGTAATCCTTTGCACTTTGATGTAAGAATGTAACTGTCTGTTGAACAGAGTGGCCTCTCATGTGCTCATCTGTTATCTGAAGCAAATGCCCGCAAGATTTGATTAGTTCAATGCAGACCTCTTCACGCGTCAAGAGCCATGTAGGTTTCATGTCCACTGCCTCACACAACTCAGGTATCATAAGAGGACGAGTGGCGACGAGGATCCAATAGAGGATGCCATGGATTGGTCCCCCCTTCTCGAATTTAACATTTTGTAGAATTCTCTCGTAAACGGCATCCAATCCAGACGGTAACAATTTCAGAGACTTTTCGAAATCAAGCAAACCCTGTTTCTGCAAGTCTTGAGACATGAAACTGATCCATAGGAAGGTCCCCTCGGATTTCTCTTGGAAAGTGTCTTCCAAATTAGATCGTATCTTACTACTGAGATTCTTCTTCTGAGCGAGTTCCTGGACTTGGGACGAGATGAATCGACTGATGTCGTCTTTTCTCGCAGTCATGATATCAAGTTCCATCTTTGTGAACAACAAAAGGGCCTCAGTTATGTTTTCAGGGTACTTTCTGCTGAGGCATACAAGCTTCATTTTTGTAGATGAGCCCAAATTACCTCGACTAAATCTCTCGAACTTTCGGAGCAGAAGAGACAGGGAATTGGCCTCGCATTCATCCAGGCCATCAATGACGCAGTAGATTGTCCTGAACTCCGAATTGGTAATCATGTCTTCGAAAAGCTTCCACAGGGCACCAAATGAACTCTCTCGGAAGAGGTTACGAGATTGTTGTTTCCACTGGGGTATAATTGCGTTGACGAGGTTTGGTTGATGAGAGATAAGTTGATACATGAGACCTCTAAGGATGCTCACTGCTGTGTTTCTTGTATCGACCTTGTTGTCGCAGAAGAAGAAAATAGTGGCGATCCCAGACTTTTCCTTGGAAAGAGCCTCAAGATGTTGAGAAAGGTAAATAGCCATGAACGTCTTCCCCATGCCTGGTGGTGCGGAGATCCATAGCAGGTGAGGAGGATTCTGATCCCAGGCCTGGAATTCTTCTGTAGATAAGACCCACTCACAAGTTCCTTCACAGATATCGCCCTTGGCATCAAGAATGCCCTCGCGATCCAGTGAAGAGTCTGTGACAAACATAGCTTGCAGACAGTCATCTGCTTCAGGGCTGATAGGCTCTGAAGTTTTGGGTTCTTGTACCCTCGCTCGCTTCCATGTGTGCAACAATGTAGTGGGAATAGACATCAGAAGTTCTTTGGCATACGCCGCGGCTACCAAAGCTGCGTACTCCTGCCATCCCTTGTTTTTGTGAGAAACTGAGTAGTCGCATATGCCACGAATCACAAGGCAAGGGAAGCAATCCATGACACCTGCTGCCTCCATCTCAAAGCAGATATTATTAATCTTTGTGGATAGAGCGTCTCGAGTAAGTGCGTCTTTGATGACTTGGTTTCCTGACGCAACACGGCCATAGTGAATGACGGGATTGGTGTTCTGGCGTATCTGCCTTGGGGCGAGCTGAGTTCGATCACAGCCATCACAGTTGGTGCCAGGTGATGTATGGTTGAAGTTACTTTGAAAGAGACAATCTTCAAGCATGGGATGAGCGTAGCGAGTTAGACGAGCTGCAGTATTGTACAGAACCTCTAGCATTCGCACTTGTCCTTCGTTGTGGCTTGCTTCGACTTTTGAAACCGCAGTCAGCAGCGCTTGAGGTGGCCTGATCGCTTCCGCAATGTGCTGAAAGTGGTTGTTGGGCAGGGCCTTTCCGAGATCGTATTGTATCGCATACGTACTAACAACAATATCTCCAAGGCGTACGTCAGCAACTCCGGGTGCCCCGCCTGCGATACCCACTAGCAAGCGATGTTGAAGATGAGGGAATGTCCGATTCATATTATTCGCAACGATGGCCGCGTTATTGTTGCCATACTGGGCTTTGGGTAGACAGGCGATAACCACGTTATGACCGTTGATGCTTCCGAATTCGTAGCAGTTAGTGTCATGCGGGCTTCGAGGTAGTGGCTCATGTCTGTGATCCAGCATAGCTTGTGCAGCCGTCATCTCAAGCGGAAGGGCAGAGATCCACCCGACTGTATAGTCATCATACTGCAAGGAACTTGTGCTATCCCCGCTGTCAGCCCGATGACGCTTAGGCTGCCAAGATTGTGAAGACTCCGATGAAGCCATTCCTACGGCACGGTAGAAGCACTACCGTTAGGTATCTTTGCTTCCCAGTAACAGAAAGGATAACGGTGATTGTATGGCAGGCAGAAGAGATGAGGGGCAGAGCTGAAATGCGAGATGCCCAGCCTGATTCTTCCCTCAGCCGCACTTTGGGCCGTGCAGTAAATATTCATCTATACCAGGATTATGCCATCACTATATGCATATCTGGAGAGCATGCAATTCTGAAGAATCGCACTCAACTAAACATATCTCATATGAAACAATAACAATATGAACATATCAACGTCACTGGGCAACGTGCGAATAACATGAAATGCTCATGGCAAGTTCAAATCTGGGTTAGCTCCAATGGGTAAAGGTGTGGCATAGATCCGAGAAAATAGTCTTTCAGTTAGCAGTAGTTACGATTCGGTTCTTCGGGTTAGTTAACAGCGACATTACAAGTTTAAGTCTCAACCTCTAACCAATTCAGGAAGCTCATTCAAGCTTAGAAGTAGGCCCTCCGATAAACTTCTTGACAACAAGTGCCGAGCCCCAGGCTAATGTGCTTTATTTCCGGTAAGCTTCATATTCCTCCGGTATGATAGGTGGGAGAATACTCCGGGATATGCATCGCAGCGCCCCCTGCGGAGGTTAAACTTCCGCGTGACCCGAATTGGCATCTCGTTATCGACATGGAACATCACGCACCCCTCTATGCCAAGACGTGCATGCTTGTGCTGGTGGTCGAATTTAGCTATCATCGCCGGTTTGAGGTATCATCGTGGTTGAAAAGCGCACGAATGGTTGATCACCACTATAACGTTGCTTCAAGTATATAAAGAAGCAATGGATTAGTTCCGTAGCTCACCCGAAGCTTCCAAGCTCAAGGATCCCTCAAGATGCTTCATCTCTCTTCCGTCCTGACCGCCGGTCTCGCCCTCATCGCCGCCGCCAACGCAGCCTGCGGCGATGGCTCCCCGCAAGGCGTAGTCTCCGGCTCCGGCACCTTCACCGCCACCGTCAACGGCGCAAACGTCTACACCGGCACCGACTACCGCCTCGCCATCCAAACGGCCCTCGACCGCATCACCAGCGGGCAGCGCGTCACGGTCCGCGCATCCGGCAGCATCGGCGCCAACACCATCAGCATCACCAGCGGAAAGACGTTCGAGGTCTGCGGCACCATGAACGTCGGCAACAAATCTGGGCGCGGTGCTATTGAGGCTATTAACCAGAACGACGTTAAGATTCCGTACCTTAAGATGACAGGCAATCCGTACTTTGGGTTGAGATTCTCCGGGACGAGGAATTTGGCGCTGGGCGATATTACGCTGAATCTGAGTGGTGGGCTGGGTATTCGCTTTGATCGCGATGCGAACTGGAATTATGGTGTTTCTATGGGCAATATCGTGGTTACTGGTGCTGGGAGCCATGCTGTTGAGACTTTCAAGATTGACGGTCTTACCATCACGTCCGTCAAGGCCAAGGATGTTGGTGAATGCGGATTGCTCATCCAGGAGTCTCGAAACGTCAAAGTTGGTTACGTCGAAGGTGTCAACGTTGCAACCGGCACTGGCTACGCTACCCTTCGCTTCGCCAACAACAACGGACAGCTCGCCAACGGGCAATACACCACCACCAACGTCTTCGTCGACAAAGTGTACTCCCGCGGTGGAGGTCGCGGTATCTTCTGTGTTTCCATGTCCGGCGCGACTGAGATCAAGAACATCGATCTTGCCGACAATGGAAACAACGCTATTCTGATTGAGAACTGCTACAACTTTGCTATTCGAGATGGTGTCATCAACAGAGGAGGCGAGGTCCGCGTTTCAGCACGAAGCGAGTTCCCCAACACCAGTGGCATTTACGTCAAGGCCCAGGTCAACAGTAACACTGTTCGGGAGTCGCCTTGTGCCGAGAACATTTACTGGGGTATTACTGGCAACGCCAAGAAGAATGTTTGTTAAGGATGAAACAATATTTATGACTGGATGATGGTGGGTCAACACGCTCGTTTGCCATGATGGCTTGGAGGCTCCTTTGTATATAGTTTGAGGATAACAGATATAACACAAATTGTCATTTTGACGGATAACAAGGATCTTCTAGTGTGAACTCTGGCAATCCAGCCTGAAGCATCCCGCACCACCAGACTCTGGCTCTATACTCAACACCTCTCATCCCTAAAAGGATGTCCGCGGGATATCCATAGTCGATACCATCATCCACCTGTAAGTTTTGCAGAAACCTCCCAACGAAGCTCCCTAGGAATGGCCGAGTGAATATGTTCACCAGAAGCTGCCTCTCCTTACTCATAATTTCATGGCCTCCATGAGTCTCCACCATGATCAGATATCGTAGAGCAGTCCCAAGAAGGAAGAATGCGGCTACTGAGCTGTAGGTCCCGGCTGGCGGTTCAAAAAGCAGGTGAATAGCTTGCGCGATTTTGTAGGCATAAGACATTGCAATTCGTTGGCTCGGACAACTCACTATAGGACCTCTGGTGTATGGATCCATGGATTCGAGTTCGCAGAAGCCCAGTGTCGAGTATATGAAGAGGCAAGTCATCCAGTAGTAGCAGCTCAGATAAACGNNGCGGCATCGAGTGAGAATTGAGGTATAGAGTTCGTTGCTCGGAGCTTCTCGGAAGATATCGAGGTCTTCTAGAAGCGCTGGTACTTCAACCAGTATGTCAATGAGTTGGTTGAGAGGGGAGTTTGGTACTGAGCGCCAGAGCTGTGACTGTTTCCAGCCCTGGCTGTATGGCGATCGTTTGCGCCGCGAGATGTATGCATTGATCTACATCTGTCAGCCCACGAGGAAGCATATGAGTAGGTGAGACTTACTAAAGTTAGACGACCATTTGCGAGTAGCTGTTTTCCTATGGAGGACCAGGAATCATGAGGGCCGCGACTCAATATCAGAGCAGTCTCACCATCAACATGTTTTCTGAAACCCTTGATCTGTGAAACGGGCGAGTTCTTTTGAGCTGCTGAAATCCCGGTGCCGAACAGTTGCTATGCAGGAGTCAGTATGTCCGCTGACATACGGTAAGCTGTGCTTACCTCATATACACGCATGAGCTGGATAGCTGCGAGAATGCCATCCTTGTTTCGTGATGGAGATATAAATGACGTTGCCATTTGCTGCATTGCTAATCCATACGCTTGTTGACTCTTGTTCATGAGTTGGACATCATTATTGGTCGTTCCGAGTGTTGCTGTACTGAGCGCCATAGCAACATATTGAAGACTAGCTTCAACTTCACTGAGTGTGTCGTAGAGCTTCATCCACTTCGTACTGGTTATACCTGAGGCTTTAAGGGAATAGCCACTTCCACCAGATAAGTAATCTGACCAGAACAGACCAGTGAACTTTTGGGCTCTGGCCGACCTGGTGAGTGAGTCGTGAAGTACTACCACCGAAC